>JAGDQP010018851.1:683-35842 GCA_022664845.1 Lepisma saccharinum
TTTTAGGAAAAGTACCTAAAGGTCTTGTTATTGGTTTTGTTTCAAATACTGCCTTTAATGGACAATACAATGAAAATCCTTTCCAATTTCAACATTTTAATCTCAACAAACTTCAAGTGCAGGTTGGTTCTAAATTTTATCCACCTACTCCCTTAACTCCTGATTTTGCAAACAATTGGTTTATTCCGAGTTACCATACTTTAATTTCCGGGACTGGTATATTTCATCAAAATGCAGGGCATAAAATTTCACCTGAAGAATATCCTAATGGCTATACGCTGTATGCATTTATTTTGTCGCCTACTAATACATTAAACGATTCTACATGGGATGTCGTCAAAGATTCACCTGTAAATATTAGAATGGGGTTCAGCCAAAATCTTCAACATTCCATTACTTGTGTGGTGTATGCACAATTTGATTCATTAATTCAGATAGATAAAGACCGAAACGTTTATACGGATAATATGGTATAATTGATCAATTCGGCGTTGAATATCATAAATTTTGTGTCGTTATTATTATTATTTAAGTAGTTGGCACTCTGTCTCAAAATATGTATATAAGATGAATTCCTGTTTACATCAGTGTAATAACAACAGTATGAGGGCAATCATCCACTTTTTAGCGTTTGATCAAGCTGGTGACGATGACCTTATCGTCAAGGAGTTGACCGTTGTCAATCCTGATCTCAATACCGCACATACTTGGATTTTTAAACAGCCCTTTGGCAGTGAAGACTTACCACTAACACTTCAATTGGACAACGAGTACCTGTCCACAAACATCTATGGATTACAATGGTCAGAAGGCGACGTAGCATACGACAATTTGCAGCAAGTCCTTGTAAACTATACAAAACATATTGATGTTCTCTACGTCCATGGTCGCCACAGACAACAGTTTTTGGAACGACTCCTTGGACGAAGTGTATTAAATCTAGAACATTTGAACTGTCCAAAATCAAATAAATTACTTTTTCCTGCAAGTCATTGTGGTCATTACCAACATCAGTTTCATACGTTCCGATGTGCATTTTATGAAGCGCAATGTTATAGTAAATTTCTCACTTACCATGATTTGTCACGATATGTAAGTCATGAACCAAAAAGCATATATAATCCAACCCCCATTACTCCAAGTTCCAGTGTACTTGAGTATGATGATGTAGACTGTAATTCAAAGTGACTATGTGGAGCGATCAAATGTTAAGTGTTGTGTTGCATGACTGTGTTACAAGTTCCATATTGACTGGCATATATGCATTAAATCACTTACCCGTAATAGTGAAGGTACCTGCTGCAATAATCATTAATTTAAGTCCGTCATATCAGCAAGGAACACACTGGACATGTATCTACATTAATAAAAATCGTCGCGCTTTTTATTTTGATAGTCTCGGCCGCAATCCACCAAAGCCAATAGTACAATTTCTTCAACGTAATCCTTCAATTTATCATGTAAATAAAGTTCAATACCAAGCTGACAATTCCGTTCTATGTGGTTTATTCTGTATCATATATATTTATTATAAAGTTAGAAATGTAAATATCTTTTCAAAATTTTCAAAAACCAACTTCCAACGAATTGATCAACTGGTACTGAACTTGGTCAACAAAATGTTGAAAGCAAACAAAAAATGTAAATAGTTTTTTAAAAATATTTATCATATCTAACTTATTAAAGAACAATTGTATAATCCATGTAGTAGAGTAGTTTAGATGTAATAAAAACCTTTTACCTCTTAATCGTTTGAATTTCATTTCATGAAATAAAAAAATACACATTCTGGTACAATAGATTTATTATCTTTTCAAGTTACAATTTCATTGTGGATATTCCGTCAACGACTTTTAATGTTTGAAGTTTTAGCCAGTATTGTAACTGTATGCAATTCCGCAAAGCACATGCATATTCTTTCACCGGTTCATGATACGTACATTTTAAAATGTCCACTTTGAAATTCAGTGCACATAAGGCAGGACATCCTTGGTCTTCTAAATTTACAATATTTTTCAGTTGAAATACTTTTTCCAACAACACCATCTTTTCATGACCCTTACAATAAAAGATGGATCCCATATCACAACATTGTGACAATATATGGCGAATGTGGGATACAGTATATCCATTGGCCGTATTCCACTGTAACCCATGCAAATGATGTGTGAGCCAATCTACTTGTGTTTGATATGCAGCAGCTAAATCACAACGTTCGCAAGGTAATTTCAAAAGACTATGAAATATCAAGGTGGCATCACATGCAACTAAACAAAATTCTCTAATAACGTATTCCTTAGGGGAAATCTTAAACCCTTGAAAGTCAATGATGTACTGTCTTGCACTAAGTACGCGTGAACTAGTCAGAGTTTTGTTTTGTTTTACAATTACAGGTATAATTTGTGCAATGCATTCAGGGTCTCGAATAAATTGACAAATAACATTAAACAAGGTAGTTTTCAAAATATGTGAATGACCCTGCTGTACAAAAAGTTCATAATAGTCTTTGAAAAGTTCTGGATCGTTCAAATGACTTTGAATATAGTTTGCAATAACAAATCCGGTATTCCAAACGTACATGCAATTATGGGGTTGATGTAAATTACACTCAGCGCATTCAATAGGATTATTTTGTAAATAAGTACTTACGGTGTTCAACACACACTTGTCCAAAATATATTCACCAATACAGTATGTACACTGAGCCATAATATCTACTAAACAAAAACACAATGTCCACTACACAGTTCCAGTAAATAGGATGGTCCACTACACAGTTCCAATAAATATAAGTCCAATAATTATAGTTCCAATGAATATAATGTCCACTACACAGTTTAATGTCACTTCACAAACACTGTCTCTTAGCAATATGGCGACGAGTGGCAATCTTTTTCCAGCAATGCTTCTTTCAACTTCCAGACACAAGTTTTCATCAAGTGCTGTAATGTCCAATCCAAATTTTTTGCAAGGTTCACACCATCAGGATGAGATTCCAAGTACACAGCAAACAACTTCTGTTGAGTTTCCGGATTCTTCAAAATATCTGCTGCTTTGTTGTTTAACGATAATTGTGTTTCCTCAAAGGGAATTGGAATAAACGAAAATCCATCCATACCCATGCAAGCATGATCACGTTGACTACCTTTTCCCTTAAAACATCCCCAGCATATTAGATGATTGCTGGGAGTCCAATCGTTAATAGCACGCCAAATGCATGCTTCGTCGATCCATCGGGAAGTACACTTACACGATAAAATAGTAGGTTTCACAGAGGCCTCAAGTTCCGCGGCCGCTGTAACTAAGGCACTCTCGTCAATCTCTGCAAATGATGCCATGGCTATCTTCTCACAAACTGACTTCCTTCCACTTCAACTGCTATCACAATATAACCCTTCAACCAATCATGTATGTTCACCATAAAAACAAACTCATTGGATTACTGCACGCAATTTTCTTGCGCATTTTCCTTTCATTCGTTTCCCATGCGCATGAGCTTTAGTCCTAGGATGTCGTTTAATCAAATAATTTTGTTCATTAATGCCATTGTAATATGCACTTTTATTCATCAATTATTATTATTCATATAATGTTATATTAATTTTCATATATACTCCGTTTCCTTGTACTAAAAAAACACTAATAAGAGGTACCTACACTTTCAAATATTGACGAGTACTTCAAGTTTCTTGCATTGATATCAATGATCAACAATAATAATTTTAGTTCTTATTTCGTTTAAAAAAATCATCTCTACCCTTTCTGCTTCTTTTCTTCAACTAAATTGGCGTTGGGCCCTAGGCGATGACTTCATTATATCTTCTTGTGGTTCGGGTTACAAATTAAAAAATTTTCTTCCTAATTTTTTTTCTGTTTTCATCATCAACAGAAAAGGCAAAAAGCCTTCAGGGGGAGTACGATTCTCTGTTCCAAGCGAGGTAAAGGGGCAAGAAACAAAGGTCAAGGGTTGAATTGAATTTTAGTTTTTAATTAGTGAGCTGTCAATCCACGGAGTACGTTTGTCTGGTAACAGTCAGAGTCTCATGCAATAACCAAGTGTTTAATTAATGTGTAATTAAATCATGGGGTACGTTTGTCGGTTGATACTACTTTCATGAATTCTTGAATTCGCGCGCCCGATGCTTTTCTTTTTAGTAATGCATAAACAACATTATTCTTTACTTTTAGTACGAATTGTTTATGAAAACTTTGTCTTTAAATTATTATTATTTTAGTTATGTCGCTGTTCGGATACTTTTTCTCAAGCTAATATTTCGTGCCCCAAACCCTAAAATGTTTTGCAACCAGTCTAACCCAAAATCGTTGGAGGCTTTGTATTTTAGGATAAAAATATGCTTTTAAAATATATAAATACATAGAAAAATACGAACCGTTCAGTTGACTATCCTGCCATGTCCATTCTTGTAGAAAAGAGGGTTTAATGATTTAAATGGATCTGAAAGTGATAATCTTTCAGCTGACAAACGAGTTTAAACATCGTTCAACCTACTGAAGGTTCAATCTTACCCTCTGTCTTGGCAACTCATGAATGTGTTGGATTAAACCACAGATATTAGCTCAGAAAATTCGTTCCTGTAATATTTGTTGAAATGGACTTGGCCCGATAGGCAACTAACTAAACGGCTCATATGAAAGTAACAATGGAATATTGTATTGTCACCCGACTTACGTAACTGTGCAAAACATCATTGTATGACGTGGGGAAATGTGTTAAATTAACGTTGTACGATTTGAGGACACTACGAACCATTGTGAACTAGAGAAAATAATGTAAAAATAAAGGAGGGTGAGCAAAGATCCCAGTTTGTAAGTGTGCCACTAGGAAATAACGTATGAACTGAACTGAATTTTATTTATGGCCTTTAGGAACGTATGAACTACGATTTTATACTCGAGTAAAGGAAAGTAGTGAATTAATAATTTTAAACGAAGAAAACGAATGATTTTTGTAGTATCATTTTTTTGTTCCATTAAATCTTTCCCACAGGAGTGAGTAAAGCAATAATATAAAAAAAATAAGTATTATATTACTATTAGTATTACTACTCTCCTGTACTGCTAATACAGAACGTCAATAAACTAGAATTGCGATATGTACACTTCATTTAATTTCAAACATTGAATCATGGGTATTTGTGGCCATCAACCTCCTGACCAATGAAGAAGCATCAAAAGGAAGCCAATCGTGGTTGACTATTATGGCTGGATTGAATGTTACACGTCTGTATTTAATATTTCTACAATACTAGTGATATTTACATTATGGAATAGAGATGGTGCGAATAATCTAGCTTACTGGTAACGCGAGCACGAATTACGCTCCAAGGTAAGAACAATTCGGCATTTGAAGACTTTCGAAGTGCATCTGTATGTGTAGGACCGCCGGTTATGTCTGAAGTGCTTGCTGTAAGGAGGTCAAAAATCGAGTAAGCAAATTGTGAGAAAATCTTCTGACTTGAAGTTAGTGTTGTGTTAATATGTTTCCACAATGCACGACAGACCCGATTTCGCGTGTTTGTTGTACTTTGCTACTTACTTTTTGGAAGATTTCGCAATGATAAACATACGCCATTTAAATGTGGAAAACTTGTAGCAGCAATGTGTCAATCCACTACCAAACATTTTTCGCCAGTTCAAGGTAAGACGCTTCAGTGTTTATGCCGAGAGATTTTAGCCGTCTACGTACACTGAGGCAAGGCAAAATAGAGGTAAAGAGAGATGAGAACACATGATAGGTATTTATACAAAGCCTAAGGCTGCTTTCGTTAATAAAATTCAGAATTCAATAGTGTGTGTGTGCAAGTACGTAACAAAGGGTTTATGCAATTATACCTTGAGATGCTCATGTTTAGGTCGGCCAGCTATTATGCCATATCCACGCTCCATACCACTCATAATTATCACAAGACACTTTTATAAACAATGACGGTCAACAATACAAAAAGTTAACAAAAGCCATGTATCATTAAGACTAAAACTCGTGGTAACAACAAATACAAATATGGTGATGTACGGAGACATACTAAAATCATGGGCATTTATTTACTAACGCCGGACCAGACCAAAAGCTAAAAAAATTACCTCCCAGGTTCGGTGTTTTTTTTTATTATTATTATTATTTGCTCAGCGACTGACCGAGGGCACTTTTAGGTTAGGTAAGTCAGGTTCGGTTTTTTTTTTCCTTCTACACAGCGACTAATCATGCGCACTTGTTTTTTGTTTTTTAACTTCTGCACAGTGACTGATCAAGCGAAGTTCGATGTTAGGTAAGTCAAATTCGGTGCTTTGTTTTTCTGCACAGCGACAGAGAAAAACCGCGAAAAAGCACAGCTCTACTCGAATCCACGTGACAACAACTGTAACTCTACGCCAAATAGTTTCTTCCGCCACCACATGCAGTGTATCTTAAAACTTATACAATACGTACTAACTAAAACAAGATTATTATTCACTTGAAATGTTACCCACATTGCACTTTCAGTCGCATTTCATCACAAACCTAAGTAAATTGCCTCAATTCATCCCGTAAATTTCTTAAAATTGGTCCGGCGATGGTAAACTTATCCCTATCAAGGTGTTATGAATGACGTAATTTGCTACAAGAATCTCACGCAATGTTAAGGCAGCAAATATGGGTTAGTAAGTCATTTTTTACACGATGTACAGGACGTTTTAACACTCACACCATGTACTCAACATGCATGGAGCTAAATAGTTCCGGGTACCATCACATTTTCTTATGACAAAAACTTGTGTTTTTATTTGCGTTTTGACGCTTGGGCACGCCTTGCAAACATTACATTTCTCCTGTACATTTTAAATTGGGTTAGCTTTACTTTATCTACTCTAAAATTTACAGGAGAAATGCAGGGTGTTTTCTTTTTTTAAAGCTCGTGGATTTCATTTGGTTCTAGAATTTGTAAATGAAGTCCGATTTTTATGCGGTTTGTGGCAAGTGAACAAGGGAGGATGAGAGATTTATGGGACTTTGTTTACCGGTTTAAATTCATCCCGAGTAATATCGCCCACGCCTCAACAAAAATAGCAAATATTCACCAGCGTACCTTACGCGTTGATGCGATGCGGACGTTTGAGTTTCCTCCTGTAGATGGCAAGGTCAACAAGAATCAGGATATTGAGCCGTTGTATTGTATTGTTAATTGTTGTGCTGTAAAGTTGTGAGTACAGTTCTGTGCTATAGCGTTATTGTGATCAGGACACGGTGAGAATGGTGTACTCTTTGCAGGAACGTGTGTTTATTGTTAAAAGTTTTTGGAAAACAAATTCTGTTGTTGCAACGCAAAGGGCATTTACAAACAAATTTGCCTCACGTTCTGCCCCCAGACAGGAACCAGGAACACAATATTGTCGCTAGTGAAGAAATGGAAGAAACAGGATCGCTTCTGAGTGAGCCAGAGAAGCATCGGACCCCGCGGGCGAGTGTTGTGGAAGGTGTCCGTGCTCGACTCCTGAGATCGCCCACGAAACCTCTCGTTTGTCACAAGAAACCGGCTTGAGCTATTCAAGATGTCAAAAGGCAGCGAAAACTGCACAACTAAGACCGTCCAAATTACAGCTGTTCAAGAATTGAAGGATCCAGATAAAGATAAACGTGTTGCTTATTGTAATTGGTTTTCAATGTTCTGAAAATAAAGTGGTTTACTGATGAAGCGTGGTTTCGTCTTTGTGAGTACATTAATTTTTAGAATACACCGTTATGGGCAGCAGATAATCCACATAGACTAATGGAAATTCCGTTGCACTCACGCAAGGTTGGGGTATAGTTCGCTGTCTCAGCATCACGTATAATGGGACCGTTCTGCTTCAATGAAACAACAAGGAACAGAGCGGTACAGGGCAGTTTTCATCGAATTTATTGAAAGGTTGGACGACATTGAACTCTCACAGGGTTATTATCAACAGGATGGTGCAACATGCCACACATCACATGACAGTATAGCCTTGATTGAAAGTTTCTTTGAGAATAGGGTAATTTCAAAGGGTTTGTGGGCTCCGATGTCTCCGGACTTACTGCACCTGACTTCTTTCTGTGGGGTTTCCTAAAGGGACGTGTGTACAAATACCACCCTACGTCCCTTGAAATGTTGAAGCAGAACACTACAACTAAAATTGTGAAACATTACGTCTGACATCCCTTAACATGGCACGGCGTGTTCGACTTTGCCTACAGGAAGAAGGCCGGACATTTTCAGCATCTGTAAAGTTAAGATGGTATGTTATGTTGTCTTCTTTGCGCCATAAATTTTATGTTTATGAGTGATAACACAAGGGTTGCATTTCCATTTGCTTCAAATAAATCCAAAACCTCATTCCAGTTTTAAGGTACACTGGTGAATATTTGCTGTTTTTGTTGAGGCGTGGGCGATAGTATTCGGGATGAATTTAAACCGGTAAACATAGTCCCATAGATCTCTCATCCTTGTTAATTTGCCACAAACCGCATAAAAATCGGACTTCATTTACAAATTCTAGAACCAAATGAAATCCATGAGCTTTAAAAAATCAACCTGTATAATCTTTCCAACGTCTGTGGAATTATTGACATTCAAGACATAATCAGGTTTCTAGTTATGGACGAGCAGAAAGTCTGAGGGCCTTTTTACTTGCATCCGCGTTCAGAACGCGCACATAGTGTAATTGTTAAAGGTGATGTGCATCGCGTTATAATGAAAAATAATCTAACCTGGCTTTTCTAAACCGTCTTCGCTGACTCAATATACTGCCTTTAATTGTTGTAGCAAAATACGAGTCACAGCCAGAGTTGGGAAAAATTCAATTCACCTGAGCCCATGCGGGTTTAATTGGGTCTTTCATACGCATGTAGAGCTGTGTACAGAGCTCAGTCGGTAGTGGTGTGTCACCACTGTGGAATTGAGAAGCTTTGGGATGTTGCTCACTTCAAGGTATATGCACTAGAATCACGCTACGGCGTGGTTCGGGGCCCAAGATAATAATAGGTCTCACCATTCCGCCATTCACAAGTGAAACTGAGGAAAATGAGAAAAAATCTCATTCGTAATGGTCTCACTGATCTGCCTGAGTGGGGTATTATTTTTAAAAATGTCTTTGAAGGCCTTTATAAAGGCAACTTTGATTCAGGCCGTAGGATGATGATGGGAGAATTGGTGGAGTGAGGAAAGTGGGAGGAAACGGTAGAACACCGAGAAGACCCATGCACAAGGTGTTTGTTCACCAGAAAGCCCACTTGGCACAAGCCGGGGTCGAACCAAGGATATCAACGATCAGACTACAACAGATGGTGTACCTGGTCCTTGTGGTCCAGGCGGTAACGTCGCGCATTTCGGATCGGTAGTGGGTAGGCACATGGATTCGAGCCCCACAGCCAACTATTCGGACTGAGGTTTTCCCTTAGTTTCACCAGGAGAACGAGGCTTTCGCTAAAGTCGAATACTTCCTTGTATGCATTTCAATATCACAAAGGTAAAGTGTTGTAGATATCAGTATTATTCTAGAATTATAATGACAGTCGTGATTGCATGCTAACAATCTAAAATGCAATGGTTTTCATTATTTTGCACTTCTTTGAAGTGCGCTCATTGAAGTAATCATTTATAAAGAAAAAAAATGGGGGTCCAACCCGAAAAAAAAACAAAAACACTGGGCTATATTGGGCTGTGCTGCCCACCTTGGCAAATCCTGCTTATAACATGACGCGACACCATTAGTAGTCCTTCACCTGCCGCCATGTATTTATGTGTGGTGAACAATTCGATACGTATTTAATGAGATAACAATGATATGTGGCTTTTTGTCACATTTGGGATTACTGGTTGTTACTGTGTGTGTAGAGAATTGTCTGTGATACAAGGAAAAGAGTGGTATAGAGCGTATGAATCAATAACTGGCGGAAGCTGGAGTAAAGTATAGCCTTAAATTTTTTCAGAGCTCAACTAGACTTTACCAATACTAGAATGAGTTTGTTCGCAAATGTTGCAGTTTATGTACTTCTTCCTCAGACGGGAGCTTGTTCTTCATGAAAATAAGACTTGACAGAGGTATTAATTTCGTACTTAATTTATTAAGGGTCTTTAGGTATCTATGGCTCAGGTAAATTTAATATTTAAATGTCGTAACCTTTCTTACATAGAATATCTGCATAATGTATTTACACGCTTTTCCATAGCACATGAAGGAACTTCATGCCCGTTTTGAGTGCGTCTCCTATTACCGCATACAACAATACTGTATTCCACATACTAAAATGGATACCAAAACACCTTAATACGCTGTGTACAAGGTGGCATACTGATTTTTTTAATGAAGCTATTATGAACCGAAAAATTAACTTACAGTAACTGTCTTAGTAAATGTTTTCTTCTGAAGTGCATTTCGTATATAAAAGTATACAGCGTTTGCTCGATTACAAGTAAAGATACGTGTAACTGAACTTTGGCGGACCCCTGTACATAATCGGACAAACAAATAATTGTTCGGCTCAGCCAATGAAATTACTGCGAACACAGTCTAAGTTGATAGCATAGTTAATAAATAGGCTGAGAAAAACCTGTGCTACTATTTCAGAAAAACAGACGCACTGAAAGCAGTACATAAAAGTACTTTTATGACCTATGTAAGGGTGTAAATTAATTTTGCAAGGTTCTTTATGTGGGATATATTACAAAATGCTTGCCGCCGCGAAAGTAATGTTCATTCATGGCGTATTTAAACAATTTTGGTTGCATGAATTATTTTATGAGTGCGTCTTCTTAACTATTTTCACCATAACTGTTACAACCGAAGCTAGTGTGCTCATCTTCCTGAAAGGTGCATTTCTTCTAATGTAAATAAACTCGACGTTATTAGTTCCTTCAGATACATGCAATATAAATCATCTGTTGCCTAAAGTTTTTATTAATCTATTCCGTAGATCTAAGTAGTACCGGTACTTTAAGGTGATGTTAGCAGGTCAAACGTTCGTAAGACTTCCATTGGAATCTTTCGTAAATCTTCTCAATAACAGAATACTTTTTCACCACTTGCATCATTTCCACAAAACTGTTGTCGCAGGATGAGTTCACTGTTCATCTAAAAATTTCGCTGTGTTTGCCTCCTAAGTCTTACATATTAATAGTTTCATAAAATGAGAGGCTATCTCATATTCTTGAAACACTCACACACAATTAATACAAAGATTCAATCTCCACTAGTCGATTAGTTATTGAAATGCAAACATTTATGTTTTCACATAATAATTGGCAGCCGCCGTAATCGGAATTCGAACATACACATGTAAACAAGCATGACTTGCAACACATTATTATAAATTCAGTGTACCTTTGTTAAAAGCAGACTGTAATAGATCGTTACAGAAAAGCTTCACATCAGACTAGATAACTACAACATTCACGAGGGCAGTTATTTAGATATGTTTAGAGTATGCCCAAGTAGCTTAAAAAGTTTTACTAAGAGGAATAGAAGAAACATTTAGAACAATGATATATTACTGGAAATTAAGGCTTTGATTCACTTTTGGGCAAAGCTTAAGGATGCTCGTTCAATAGATTGCGCGCCTAAGATGCGACGGAAGTGTGATTTTCACTTGCGTGAATGCAGAACGCGAAAAGACGTAGCACCGTTCCTGATTTCAAGCACCTGTACTTCAGAAGTAGAGATGAAGTATAGAAAACCAGTATGGTGCATAGTATAAGGTTTTTGGGTGTGGTGTAACCGTCAACATAACCTTATTTATTTTCAGTACAGAGGTTTACCGTATTGGTCGGAAAATAAGCTGCACCCGTAAGATTCGAGGGCGAAAGCGGAAAAAGAGACAATACTTGACCAAATATATTGAGGGAAGAAGGTTACCATATACACATATTTTCTTGTAATGATGGTATCAATCATTATCTTCAGTATACACAAGTTAAAAAAAATCTTAATTTAAGGTTAGGGTATACCGTCACCTAACACATTTCCATTCATTGCTGACTTCAATCCGGTACTCTCCACCCATAGCACGCCGTTCTTGTTGCCATCCAGCGCATTGGACATTCAGCATTTTTTTGAACCCCTTGCTGATGGACTCTGATGATATCGTGGACCATGAAACGAGAATCCATTCACACTGAAGGGTAACTGATGGCTTCTTAATCTTACCAGCCGGTGTGAGGGCAAGATCCCTTCCAGAAGCCAATCTGAATACTGTTTTCGGAGGTTTGTCTTGGAACGGCTTGTTTATGTTTTCATCAGGCACCTGTAGTTTTGAAGCCATGCCTCCTGTAGTAACGATGAGATCTGTCTTTTGTAGAGCAAGTTTATTCTTCATTTCATGTCCAAAAAACTGCATGGTTCTTTTAGCGAGCAGTCAATAAGCTAGCTTCATTTACAGACGCTAGCTATGTTATTACCTTACTTAAAAATTAAAAATAAGTTGTTGTTTTTTTAAATAAAAAGCGTACTATATGATGAAATATCGTCAAAGCCAGAGTAGCGATATAACCGCAACCTAACTACTCGCAATTGAAATTTCTATAAAAAGTGCTGCTTATTTTCAGGCCAATACGGTATTTTGATTTAACGACATAATCATCACAAACTACTTAAAAAAAGAAAGTGTAAAAATAACTCACACACCTTATCGTTTCTTTTATTTATTGTGTACACATGTATGTAGTTTTTAAGTAATATGTCACGGGGTGTGTATTTCGATTTAAAGCTTCACAGTCTGATTTACGGCTAAAAAAAATACAAAAAGGCTCACTTAGCAACCAAACATAAGTACATTAAATGCAAGAGCGCATATAGAACATAGCTAGTTAAATATCCTATCACTACTTTCCATTTCTTAAAGATTGGCTCCTGACTTCGCAGTTGTGCCGTTACATAACCTCAAAAATTATATTGGATTGTCGTACCTCGTTAGAATTGTTAGAATGTTTCCTTTTTAATACTTAACAAATAAAATTTTCCTTTATAATGTGTGGTGAGAAGAACATGCAAATTTGCGAAAAGTGCTATTTTTTAGCATATTTTTTCAAACTCAGTGTATATAGGGCTGTATCCGAAATGACATCGCATGGAAAATTTCCAGTGCACGATATGTAGATGCATCTGTTAGCTGTAATTTGTGATACTCTTAATTCTCTTCACTTAATACTTTTCTTGTAATTAAATAAAAATTATAACGCTGCGATCTCCTTTCTTATGATAGAGAAACTTACAAAGCACAGTTCAAAAATCTGAAACTAATGTAAAATATATTTGGAGCTTTTACCGAAGACGGGTTTATAGTATTGGGTTTAAAATAAATTGTGTTAGTCAAACATATTATTGTAAGGTAAGCGGAAAGCCATGTTGCAGTTCTCTCATTAAATGCCCTCGCTTGAAATATAAAGAACAGTATAACGTAACTAAAAGGGCGGCAACGCTGTGAAGGTCGCTTCGTGCCTTGTTACCGCGATAAAGAAACCGGCGTGAAGAACACTTTATAATTATATAAATAGTTAAAGAGCAGCTTTTTAGTTACGTAAGGTCATGAATCTCTCAATGTATCGTAGAATAACTAATAGGCTTGTCAATTTTACAGTGTAGAAATCCGGAAGATTTATTAAAAAGCTCAAAATTAACTTTTAATAAACATTTTAAAACGTTTGTGGACGAGAGAGTACGTCTTCAGATGGAGGGCAGACAACTGCTGGATATCGGCAGTTGTGGTTTTCACATTGTGAGCAGAGTGTTCAAAACTGGATTAAGCAACACCTCTTGAGATCTACTTGCCTTTTTAGGAACCTGTACTGTATTTTTAAAGACTCACCTAGTCACCGTGGTACATTTATAGCTATCACTAATTCTTCACTATTCCCACTGAAGTTTTGTAGTGTGAGATGGCTCGAGAACGTTCAGGTAGCCAGAAGAGCTTTAGATACTATTGAAAATGTTAAGAAGTTTGTTGATTTTGTCATAAAGAACAAAATTCAAACCATCCGGAACTCACCGAGTTCCAAAAAAATCTCCGTATCTGTTGAAGATCAACTGTTGAAACCGAAGATAGCTTTCTTCCAATCAGTTGTCGAAGACCTGGAGCCGTTTTTGAAGGAGTTTCAGACAGATTCACCGATGGCTCCTTTTCTTCACGGAAACCTCTTGAACCTTCTGATACTACTGTTTTCGTTAAACCTTATAAAATACACAGACCTGCTTCTTCCTACTTAAGTCTCCAGCAAACACGTTACATCCAACATTCTAAGGGACCGCTGATTTACCGATAGCTGACGTCCCGAAGAGCCACCCATAGTCTGGCTAACCTTCCGTAACTACCGTGCTGTAATTTTATTGTACAAATTTTTATTTCGTAGAGGGATATGAATAACAATGATAGAATGACATGCGTGCGTACATAAAAAATAGAAATAAAACTCGCTGAAGTGCCACGTTTCTAACCGCGAGATCCAATTAAAATAATAGTATTCTATTAGGCCTAACAGAAAGAATAACATTTCTGTGACATAGATGCGTACGTATATAACTTGTAAGAGAATATTAATAAAACTGTCACTTTGTTGCCGCGATTTTAACAGCGCGATCCACGTAATAAAAATTGGCTTATGCATTCCAGGGTTCCCACTCACCTGGAAAACCTTGAATAATCAGGGAATCCAGCTTAGCACTAAAAAGTCCTGGAAAAGTCAGGGAATTTCACTAAAATGTCTGAAAACCTGGAAAAGTCAGGGAATTTGATAGCTTATTGTTTGAAGTTGATTTAGTTACAGCAAGCATTTAATGTTAAATCGTTTTTGAAATTACTTGGAGGCTAATGTGCCAACCATGAAGCAATTTGAGAAAAGAATGCAGTGAAATATTTTGATGTATCTTTATTTTCCCATGGAATTATGATATATATATATACAAAATGGGGTACCTGGAAATTTCTGAGTAGTGGCCTGGTAAAGTCAGGGAATTTGATCTTGGCAAATGAGGGTGAACCGTGTATTCTATTGGACCCTAACAAATAGAATAGCATGTGTTTGCATGACTAGCAGCGAACATAACTTGTGAAAAAACAAATAATACTGTCACTCTAGGGCCTCTTGATGTTACCGCGTCGACAGGAAGAGTTCATAACATCAGGTCGGAGATCAGTGCTTTTTTTTTATCAGTTTTTCCTTAAAGAGCAGCTAGATTCAAGCTAAAATAGCTTTTTTTTACAACAACAAACATTGTAAAACAAAATATATTTGTGCTTAAGGTATGTGATTTAAACGATTACGCTGATAGAATGCAACATTTATTAACAATAGCCTCATTTTTCATTGATAATTTGTATTGACACGACTAGAGGTTTTAGAATAGACAGTAGACACAATGTCAGATATGTCATTGATGTAGAGTGCAAACAGAAGAGGACCTAAAACACTGCCCTGAGGGACACAGCATAAGATTGATGTTACAGAGGAGAATATATTATTAAACGTAACGAATTGTTCACGATTAACTAGGTAGGAACAAATTCACAATACGGCTGATTCAGAAAAGTTAAAAAAAAGCTTTCAGTTTGGCCATCAATATATCATAGTCGACAGACTTAAAAGCTTTGCTGTAATCCAGCAGTACT
Organism: Lepisma saccharinum; assembly: GCA_022664845.1. Classification (NCBI taxonomy): domain Eukaryota; kingdom Metazoa; phylum Arthropoda; class Insecta; order Zygentoma; family Lepismatidae; genus Lepisma; species Lepisma saccharinum. Next base: position 16,297 of record JAGDQP010018851.1, read on the forward strand.
AGGATTGTAGCTTGTCTTGGTCCAGGGCTCAACGAAAATCATCTGTTACGTGTACCACTTCAGTATTAATGCTGTGGTTAGGTCTAAATCCTGAATGAAGAGGTTCTAATAGTTTGTCTGTATGATAGTTGTGGATCTGAACTGAACCAATATATTCCAATGCTTTCGATAAAGCGGGAAGGATACTAATAGGTCGGAAGTCGGATGCACTAGTCACACTGCTAGTTCTAGGAAGGGGGCGTACCATAGGCTATCAAGGTTGAAGAAAATCACGATTTTAAAAAAAAATATATATTTTTGTTGATTTTTTTTATTTAAGAGCAAGATTTCCGACAAGAAATGGCAGCACTATCTCCGTATATGTCTAATGTATTTTTATCGTTGCTCGAAATTTCAATGCTGCTCCTACAAATTCAAGCCTAGAAAGTTAAAAATTTCAGGGAAGAAAGTTCATTGTTGAAAGAGCTTCATTGTTATAGGCATAACAACAACGAAATGATTTGAACAGTGAACAAGAAAGAAAATAAAAAAATGGGCACGGATAGAACTCGTGAGTTAGTTATGAACTTTCTTCCCAGAAAGTTTGAAGTCTCTAGGCCTGAATTTGTAGGAGCAGCATTGAAATTTCGTGCAACGATAATAATACATTAGACATATACGGAGATAGTGCTGCCATCTCTTGTCGGAGATCTTTCCTTTACATTTTCCTTAAATAAAAAAAAAATATTTAAATAACTTGCGGCACTGGAACAGCTACTAAGTTAGTTTTCCTTTTGAAACACCTGTAAAAACTAAAGTAAAATTCATAAATATGTGGTTTTCACTGCCGAAGATAACCATTTTAAATAGGCAATTACAACAACTTACAACAATTTTACAAAGGAAAGTTATGTAGGAAACTTCTACGTTACTTTCGTCCATACACGACGAATGAAGTGTTTCACATGGATATACACAGTAATTCAGTTCGAAAAAGAAACCATTTACAATGTTTCTACGTATCAGCTTTCCTTCTAAAATAACATCTGTGTCTTCCTTTCTTCCCAAGTAATTTCAAATTTTATAATCGTTATTGCTTCGTATCTCCAGGCTACATATTCTAGAATTTAAGGAAATTTTAGTTCATTTCACTTAGATTTTTCAGCCCCCAAAATTGTACTACTAATTTGACAACATCCTATAACAATATTCCATAATGTAGGAGAGCTATTTGGACCCCTGAAATTTCCCCCGATCCTACTGTTAACGTCCTAAAAATTTCTCCCAAAATTTCCGACATGTATCTTTACATTAAAATTTACCAGCTGGTCATAAGGCAAATAAATAATCATCAAGTAAATGTTTTTATTCTGTAATTTATTTAAGGTTTGGCTAAAAATGATAGTGAACAATGCGTAATACAAATAAACTTAACAAAAAAGTAGGATAAATAAGCTACAAATTAACAAATTCCACAAAAATGCTTGTCTACTCACTCTAATCGCAAGCAAAGCACGCAACGCAAGCTTCCAAGGAAAGGAGCCCTAACGTTTGTGATAGTTAAGATACAAAATATTACTTGTCATTAAGATCAGAACAGGTGACACCGGCGCTTGATCCCGGGACCTCCTAATTACAAGCCAAATACACTGTCGAATGATCTGCCTTGTGTTACAATCATTACTGTCAGTGTAATTATGTATTTCAGTGAAAATTCCATTAAATTGTTTGATTGATTGCAGTGATCGATTTGTTGTAAATTACGAAGGGGAGGGGATCCTAAAACTAGTGTTTGCTGGTAAGTTTCAACATACTACCTGTTTGGGTAGAAATACAAAGATTTCATCCCTGGTTGGGGTTGAAATTCGGAATCAACTACCGGGAATGTAATCCTCACGCACCAGGGAAAATCCCCTGCATCCCCTACGCCAAATCGAACACGGTTTAAGTTCCGAAGAGGGGTGAACTAAAAGAAAATTTACAGAAGAAATGATGCGCTTAAAAGGATATGGAGTTCGTGAATATTGTAAAGATGCAAGTAGTGCCATCTCGTATTGCTGTACTATAAAACAGAAACGGCGGTGAAGAAGAGGGAACTTTTGCAGTAACAGAAGGTAATTTAGAGCGGGAATTAGGGTTGTTTACTTTATCTACTCCAAACGTCCACCACCCTATCGATCAATATTACACGTTCTACACCAATCAGTTTCAAAAACTATTTATCACTGACACCTCCATACTCACAGCCCGAAATAGAGGTATACAAAAATAGTACAACCACACGACAATAATTAATTCATAAAATAGGCACTCCAGTTGATTCTTAGACTTATATAGTGGCACGCGGAGGAATACTTATGGCGTCACACTGATCTGTCATTTTTTAGCTTTTCCGTTCTTTTGATGTTTACAAGTTAAACTTCAGCGAGTTAGGTTAGAAAAGTCAGATTCGATTATTTTTATATATACGTAGTTTATCGTACAGCCAACTGGCCTGCGCTGTGCTATCAGCTGTCATTGTAACACCTAATAATACGCTGTAGTCTATTATTTGACTTAGGCAATGACGAAGAAATTCTGTAAATCGCTTATTCATCGCCATTGTTGTTGTGTTATCTAAGGTTTTTTAGCTTCCGGGAAATTAATTGGCGCCTTAAATATTTTTTCTTTATTGGCTCAAATTTCCCCCGAACCTGGCTCGCCGGATCGGACATATTCTGCACCCCTGATCCAAAGTTGTGTAAAGGCCTTTAATAAAATTCAGTTCAATGAGATCTATTTAATGCACTCAAATCAATAAAGGATTCGCAGCTTGCATTTTCATCCTTCAGAATAGGTAAACTATATATTTCAGTTAAGTATAAATTGCTTTTGAGCAATTTGTGAATAAATTAAATAATTTGATACAAATACACAAAGCAGGTAATGTTACGAAACATCATTTTTCTTGTACATTTCTCGTGCTAGGAGTCGTCCGTTCGATCCGTGCTCATACCATGTGGTGGACTAACACCGTGTGCGTGGGTTTTCTCTGGGTTCTCCCGTTTCCTCCCACTTACTTCTTGCCACCAATTCATCCCATCTTCATCCGTTCGGCCTGAGCCAAAGTTGCCTAAACTTTAATTTTAAAAAAAATTATAAATTCTAAACAAACACCTGATTTTCTATTTTCTGTGTTCATTTTCATATCTATTACAAGATAAACATATTTGTAATAAAATTTGTAGACTAATGTGAATTGGGTTCCTAAATTTTCTTCTAAAATTTTACGTCTAATATGAAATGAACCAATCAAATATTTTGTTAAAATTCTAGGTCGATCACTTTGATTTTGATTTAAATCATAAGAGCCTATCATCACATAAGGACTAAAAGGCAAATTCCAAGCTTACATATGATTCAAACCATAGAATGATTGAAAATACTGCACTTTATATCTTTAAAAAATATTTTTAATTTAAATCTTCGTGGTTTTTTTCCCTTCAAAAAACAATATCTGATTTAAAATCGCGATTTTAGTGAATCAACCTTTACTATACTTATGTGAAATATTACTAGATTTAGTTTATGTACATGTTCATGGAAATTAAGTTTATGAATAATGCAGTGAATCAATATGTGTGAAGTTATAAAATTATTGAAAGTTTATAAATTAGTGTTTTTTATTATGCTTGATCAAGGTAGTGTCAAAAAGGACGGAAGTAAAAAAATGTTACGGCTTTAATTACCGAAATGTTTCTTTCATGAAGGAAGCCCTAGCTTCGCAGGGTGCACACCGACCTTGAATTCCAGACAAGCTTGGATTATTCGTGGATTTAGTGGACCATAAAAATCCACGTGCCTTATTAGTGATATTAGTTTATCCGTGTATTTTCAGATAATTTGGGGAAAAGGCACCGGTCAGGAATAACGAAGCAAAATATTAAATGTCAAGCTTGCTCTGAAGGTATCGTTCTACACGCTCGTCCTTATTGTTGCTCTGTCTTTCTCAAGATGGCAACAACAATGTCAAGTCCTTCTAATGCAGGTATTACCAGTTCCAAGTCTACGCTGGGTGATATGCATCAATCTTGCGTCCTTGGGTACATCTCAAAGGTATTATGCATAAACTACTTCAGTTACTTACGTGGGAGAATCGCTAGAAGTGCTGTTATCGGCTATTTTCAGTAACGACGAACACTTACTGAGAGCTATCTTCGTATATACATCAAGAAATCAAGTTTTTGTTGATCATCGTCAAATTAGTGGCTCAGAAGCAGACGGTGAATCGTCAGTTTAAGAATTTAGCTGTGAACATTCTTTATTTGGAATTCAGTAGAAGGAAAACCAAACGAGATAACTTTTGGATCAGAACCTCAGTAACCTAACCAAGACTTCATTGAATTACGTAGGTTTCTACAAATTTTTCTTACCTTGTCCCATTGTAATGCTAAAGTTAAAAGAGGCTTTTCTGTCAGCAAAGATTGTGTGGTGGGGAGTCTAAAAATAGGACTCATTAGTTGGGATACAAACTGTTCATGATGCTATTTCTACTTTAGGGGGCTTTTGAGAACTTACAGTTCACAAAGTAACTGTTCATGCTTCTTGTAATGCCAGTGCTATGTGCAGAGAAGCTTATTAGGAATTGAAACCAGACCAGGATAAATGTGAGAAAATTCAAGAAGACTAAAAATAGAGCAGATGATGCTACGACAACTTCAGAATAAGAAAGTTAATGATTATAGAAAAGGCCAAGAAAAAGAGAGAGAGCGAGAGAGGAAACTGAAAATCAAATTAAGACCATATGCTAGGTGATAACCGTCACTTCGGAAGCAGAAGGTACTATGTCCAGTTTTGCTACTTTTCAGAAGAAAAGAAACAACAGTTTTAAAGTTCGAAGTACCATTTAAAGTCTGTATAAATTCATTTCATTTCTAACTACTTGGAGGACGTTTTGTGAGTTTATTTTGGGGGGGCTGATGCCTTTGAGTACAACCAAATTAGCTCTTATAACTGCCAAACTGTACAAGATATCAAAAAGAGTTTCCTCTAAAACTTGTTCATAATTTAGCTCTTGTTTCAAAGGGAGCAAAATCAGCCAACCTCTGTTCTATTTAAAATTTGGAAGTTGCATTCCCGTAGAGGTATTTCCGAGACGCCACTGCTTTTAACATCATTATTATGTGTTTCCGCATATGCGGTTTGGTATGTACATTTTTTTTTTCAAAGCTCTATATGCAATAGGAGCTGAATTAAAACCCTGGTACGCAGATTGAGAACTATCCTGTATATAGGATTATTTAACGTTTCAATTCATGAACAAGAATCACTGAAACATTCACATGTTAAGTATCGATAAGAAATTGAATCAAATGATAAAACATAATTGTATAAATATAAAACATAATTGTATAAATATACAATAAATAAAAGACCGTTACACATTTCTAGGGCAAAAAAGGAGCACATCTAGGGCCAAGCCGAAGAAACTTTAAAAGGGACATTAAATTTCAAGTATTTCTTTCTGCTTCTACTCCAAAAATTTCAAATTTTAAAGGGTGTGGCTTTCTAGAAAATGGAGTTTAAAAATGGCTCTTCGGTAGTTTTTCAACAATTCAGAGCCCCGCAGGGTCCAAACTAATAACTTTGGTTGGAAACTAAAAAAAGATCCCCAGAGAACTCTGAAATATCTATCATAAGAAAAAAAGAAAAACACATCTCAGTATCACTAATAGGATCAGTTAAAAATTATCGAAGTCTGAAATTTCGGATTAAGTTTGTAAACGTTCTAATTAATTTCTTGTGAAAGTAGCTAATTAGCAGTAATGATTTTTACACATTAAATATAGCATCAGACAAATATTCTGCTTTTTTATTTCATGCAAATTTGTAAAATAGTCTCTGAAAAATTAATTTTTAAAAAGAACATTCATTTTTATATTTGATGACAGTAGATGACCTTGGCAACTACTTTGAGAACTTGTAACTCTTCACAATTTTTTTTTTTTTTTTTTCGGGATACAAAAAATGCGGGTCTTGATTGTGCATATACCTATAGAAAAAAAAAGTATCTCACACATCTGAGATAGTTAGTGGGACAATTTAAGGTTTACCTGGGTGAACTTAAATGGAAGTACTCACTTGTATCCATACAAAATGCACATTTTTGCACAAATCAACGTTCACCTACGTCTTTCGGAGAAGGATGAAAAGTACTTAGCGAAGGAACTGTTACCGTTATAAAGAGGACAACAAAGATTACTATTTCCAAGGTACATATTTTTTTCAGAATAATTGTCCTCCGTGCGTAAATCACTATTTACAATTTATAATAATAATTCAAATTTTAACTTCTAATTTTGTGTAGATAAACATTCCAACAGGTTTTAAACTTTTTTCCTGTCACCACCACCACCAATGTTTCCCGAAGCGACTCGAAGTGTAGTTAATTCTGTGAGCGACATGGTTCAGAATGAGTGTTGCTTGTGTAATTGGCCATGTTAAATACAGACTATGTTTTAGCTAAAGATGTGTTTATGAAGATTTGGCGCTAAGTTCAGTTTGTCTGTGATAGGTGGTAACATTAAGTTCAGTGGGGAATCGAAAAGTTTATTTTATGGAACAAGGAGCAGCTACTTTAATACGTGCTTCCACCTTTTTTCTTTGCTACTTCAAGTAGTTTATTAATGTAAATCCTCCTCTCTCATTTTAGTTTAGAGAAAGGGAACTTAAATTACGAGTGTAATATTCACGTTGCACTAAACACACGTTTTAAAATAGGACGTTTCTTGATACTTAGGATCTAACTAGCTCTCAACACTAAAGATAAGAATAGGCTGTTCACATGATGGCTAAGAATTGAGCGAGAGACAAACAGGGCTCCAATATTACTAATGGTCCCATGTAAATTATGGTCTACAAGCAATGTGCAAGTATTGAAATAACTATGGTATTGAATTTAGAAAGTATTAGTTCATTTCATGAACTAATTCAGGAATAGAAGTTAATACATTTACAAAGAATTCGACCTGAACCAAAGTTGCCTAAGGGCCATAAATAAAACTCTAATTATATTTCGGAGCTAAACTGTATTCATGGCACAGTTTGCGTATGTCTTCATTAGCTTAATCTTGCGCAGTATTGTATATGTATTAAGCTAGAATCTCAAGTGCAGGCTAATTACTATTCGCAGTTGTCGGCTGTGGTTAATATAAAATTTAAGAACACCACATTGATCAGAATGTTTGTGTCATAGACTGTTTTAAACAGTAGTTGAGGAGAAAAGGTACACAGACAATAGGGCGTTATGTAACTAGTGAACACCATGGCAGCCATTTAATGACTGAAAATTACATTGGATAGAAGTGATATATCGCAATCCTTTTGTACGGACTTTTCTTTAATTCCCAAATGGTTCGTGTTGTCCTCAAATATTGTAACGTTAATTTAACTCATTTCCCGATGTCATACAATGATGAAATTTTGCACAGCGATGTAAGTAAAGTGACAATACAATATACCATTGTTACTTTCATATATTTTAAAAACATATTTTAATATGGACTTCTTTATCCTAAAATAAATACTAGCCTGCAACGATGTTGGGTATTGACTTGTTGCAGAACACTTAAGGATTTAAATCGCAAAACATCGTAAAAAGTATCAGAACACCGAAATAACTTGAAAAAAAAGTAATAAAAGAACTTTTTAAAGACATATTTTTCTTAAGCAGTTCGTACTAAAAAGTAAAAATTAATTTTGTTTATTACGCATGACTAAAAAGAAAAGCATGAAGCGCGCCAATTCAAGAATTTATTATAAAGTGAGAGCGCGCCCCATGCTTTTCATTTTAGTAATGCATAAACAATATTATCTTTTCTTGTTAGTACGAGTTGTTTAAGAAAAGTGTATCTTTAAAAAGTTCATTATTTTTTTCTGTACCGTAACGGTATATTCCCTTCGTACAGCGTAAAGAAATAATTTTATAATCATTTTTCGTAATTTTAGAGACATTTTACAATTTCAGAATACTCAAGTGTAAATTTGTTTCTTAATGTTTTATCCTTAACGTAACTTTTATTTTTATTTCAGGAGTGTTTCCCAATCATGGACTCTGACAATTCTATGGACGTGGCCTCGGAAAGTAAGGAAGAAGTGCCCAGTGATATTGAATCAGTGACAGAAGAAAGAGAAGCAGTTGAATCAGACTCAGAGGAAGAGCGTGATGATAAGGAACAGGTGGAAAGCGAAAACCGCCAATCGGATAATGAAAATGGCCGGTCAGGAGCATCGAATTCCTCTCACGACGATGATTCCGATAGTGATGCAAAATCATCCTCTTCGCAATCTTCCGCGTCTTCGGCTTCAAGCAAAAGATCAGTGGCAAAGGAGGAAGAGGAGGAGGAGGGGACGGAAAAGCGTGTGGATGTAGTGATGAATGGCGAAGAACCAGGAACAGATATCAAGGAAGAAAAGAGTGGTGATGGTTGTGAAGAAGAAGGTGAAATTGACGACTCGCATCAAGTGCCAGAGGAATCTTCAAATAAAAATGACGGTGGTTTATCAGACGTGTCTGATTTAGAAAGTCATGGTGCCCCCGAAAGTTTGGATTGTGTGTCTGAAGAAGAACGAAAGATTAGTGGTGATGCTGATGATGTATCAAAAAATCAGAGCTCCCTTACGAAAGAAAAGAGTACTGAGTCTATTCGCAAAGATTCTCATGTGGACACGTTGCTCATGAGAGAAACTGAGTTAGATTTCGAGGCTGATGTAGGGGAGGAGCAATCGAAAGACTTGACTGACGAAAAGGAAGAAGGGGAATGTGAAGATAGAAGTAGGGATGAAAGAGACGAAAATAGTGAAGGTGAAGTGAAAGATGGTGAGGATTTAGAAGAGGGTGAAATTACTGAAGATGAAGACGGAAAGCCGTCATCACCAGACCCCAAACCTATATGTAGATTTTATAATAGGGGACAGTGTACTTGGGGTTCAAGCTGCAGGTATGTCTACAGTATAAATATTTAAGCCTTTTTTTTTTCTTGTTTCCTAAATTATGGGGTCTTCATCCATGCGATATGAATGGAAGGTGTGGTAAGTTTGCTAATGAGGCTTGATTTGCAAATCTTGGTAATGAGAAAATCAGATCACGTGTTGATATTTATTTTCTATATGTGGATGTTTCACTTTTCTTGCGTGTATACAATTTGTGGTATTGAATAGCAATTCAAATTCTGTGTGTATAAATTCCTTATTGTGAAACGCAAGATTGTCCCGCAATAGTACCTGGTAGGGTATAAATATAGTTTAATTTTAAGACAGAGTTTGGAATAGTTGACTTAATCCTTATGAATGGTGGTTTGGTGAGATAGCTTGCCAATTTTTTTGAGTGACTCAGTCTGTCTTATAATTTCAAGAATGCTTACCATTCATCGTTTTTTTCTTTTTCCCTGTAGTCGTATTGGCATATGGGTGAGACATAATATTCTAACACTGCAGGGAGTATATAGACACTGTACATACATGTGTTGAACCGGGACACGTACAGTTAATTGGTCTGTGTAATCAAACAAACAATTTTGTTTGAGGTTATTTTGAGCTTCGAGGCAGAAAAGAATGTTTTGAGGGCCCTTCAGATATTCACCACAGAAATAACTAATCATTTTAAGTCGAGTGGAGTAGGAATCTGTATTTAGATTTTCCAGGGAAAGTGTTTGTAATTTAGAACCTTTACCAAAAACATTGGTCCCTGTATCAGAATACACTAAAAAGTAGGTGATACGATATCTTAATTTTTGATTATTCATTTTGCGTTTTGACTTATGAATAGTCAAAATTTTCTAGTTTCTGTACTTGTAATTAACCTACGAGTATTTGAAGTTCTGATCTAATTACGGAGAAACTAGGCAAGTATGTGTTTGGAGCTAAAAACGAGACTTTCAAGAAGGGAGATAAATTTGCAGTATTCATGACATTTTTTCATAGTAGATATTCCCAACAATGACTGAACAAAGAAGAAAAATCATGTATGGCGCTGCAGTCTACGCCTATGTCAATAGTTATTGCACATAACATTTAAGTATTCAATTTGGCGATTCAGTTGAGATGTACTGTTAATAGTAGTTTACATTTCGTTGCGTATTTTCTCTTCATAATTGAACTGTACTAGGTGTAACATTAGAACTAAGCAACAGAACATCATCGAATGATGGTTTGAAGTGCCGTTGGAGTAACACAAGTTTCCGCTGGTGTTAAGCATAAGCATCCCTTAGTTTAACTAGTTGGACGATACTTCTATCGTAGAAGTCCTGATACTGGCTGTGAACCCAGATAATAACTGCGTGTTGTACGTTGTCGTCCGTCGCGAAGTCGTAACGTTTGTGGGTCTTTTTAAGGGAGCCAAAACAGTGTAATCGTATGGTAAGTGGTCCGGAATGTGCGTAGAGTGAGGCTTCATACTTGAAACGTCGCATGAGTTGCTTGTAGAATGGGGTTTGCCGGTTTGGTATTATTATAGCAAAGAATCACACCATTTTAGTGCATTACCTACCAGGCTTTTTTGTTTTGATTGTAGTCTTCAGTCTGCATTGTTTCATTCTATTATGCAGCGTTTACACCAGCACTTTTAGGCAACGAGTCCTCACCATTTAAAAAGAATAGTTAACGGCACGTTTCGGGAACTGAGAATAGAACGGCATTTCCATGGAAGAGGGGAGGAAAGAGCTTTAAACCGAACCTGTTTCCGAGCATGCATACTGCCAACTGAGTATGTAAACAAACGCTGTCGCTTGTCAAACTTGGCGTCGCCGTCTGCTGGTCAGTTCAGCCCCATCTATTGAACAAGCGCTATCTTCAAATTTCCAAAAATTACTTCATATAAATCAGCTAAATAATGTTTTTCACACTTCAGATTATTAGGTCATATCCGTAGCAGTTTTTCTACTTTATTCAGTGTGATAATTCTGAAAGTAAGGACATTCATTTCATACACAGCCTAGAGATATGTATAGTAACGTAGGTCGGGTAGATCCCCAGTAAATAAAAATTGTGCGATTTTCCTATTTATCCAGGCAAAAATGTTATACTTTACGAAATCTTTATTATGATAACTTTTACCTCCATTAAATGTCATATTAGAAGACAAAAGATCTATTAAAACATGTGAAATTAATTGTTAGTCTGAAAGGCCGTTACAAACAAGTATAATTTCATATGAAATAGTAGGTACAATAATAAGTACGGCATTGTAATACTACTAGTTGCATTGTTCCTTAATTAGTTTACGTAGTAGTGCATGGTGGAATGTTTTCAGTTTTAGAAAATTTTCAACCAGCTGTGTATTTTTTTCCCCTATTTTTTTTTTATTATTGTTTATACAAAAATTATTGACTTCATTTCTGTATTGTGTCATAATGATTTTAAGAACCGGAAACCATTTCATTTCTCTCAGTGTTTCCAGTACTATTAGTATATACACAGGGTATTCGGTACGGTAATTCTAACAGCTCGAGTGTACCATTCGATAGTGTATAAAGGAAGTCTTTACTCTGTGGACCACCAAACGTAGGGTTACCATATCACACATTTTACAAGTATACCACCCGATTTTCTCCCTGTAGCATTTACCGCACTCGTCTAGGCATTTTTAAATTTTTCTCCTGTTGTTTTTATTTTAAACTACGGTAAACATAGTCAGACGCAGAAAAAGACGTTTCTAAACCCCAAAACGTAAGGAGTGAATATGACTATGTGCGTAGAAAATTGAACTTATTGATATTGCCTCAGATAATTCTACCTATCCAGAAATTGCTTCCTTTTCCCCCAGAAAAAAAAAAATACCTTGAAATTTACCGCTTAATGTCTTGCGTAGTTACAGGCACGAAATCACAATGCTAGATTTTAGTTTCAAAATTTTCCGTATAATTCTTTACAAAATATTCGTAGTTTGGGCATTAACTGTTAAAGCTTTGTCTTCAATACAGAAGAAATTAGGCATATTGTAGTAAGTCTGATTCTTGTGTAATCTTTATTCAGTTTCAAAATTTCAGTATTACTTGGATTATACGGATTTTGCACTGATATCTCTCTCAGTTTCACCAGTAATACCGAAATAGGAAGTACCTCAACAGATGCCCTGATCGCTGCTTTCCGCATTAGACCCACATCTCTGAGATTATGCGAAAACTCAGCCTTATTTTTAATTTCTGAATTTTCGATATTAAAGATAGATTATCTAAAGAACGGATTCATATTCACTAAGATTTCTTCCTTACTTTTTATGTACTATGGATTGGTATTCCGAATGCGTAGGTTAGCGAACACCTGATAAAAGATAGAATACGTTGGGTATATTAATACAGAAAGCAACTAGAAATGGATCTCCATGGTCATAGTTTGCTTTTTAAAGTGTTATTAATTAAAGAAACCTTGTCTTAATACATTTATTTTAGTGACCTTAAGCCAATTTCACAATATTGCCTCAAACCAAACTAAGCAAAGCTAATTGGCTTAACAGGCTTTAGGTCCGGAGCAACAATTTTTCTGGACTGTGAGACTGTGGTCCGCTACTTCCTACATCAGTTATATCCTCATTTGGCACCACGATACTGCGTAAACATGGAAATTAGGATATACATTACTACGCCAAGAGCTTGTGATAATCCTGTTTTTCTGCTGTATGTAAACTAGTGTTGGATTTAAAACTTTCGAATTGTATGAAAGTTATATCAGTTTTCTTTCTCTCGTATATATTAAACGTCTACATCTTATATGAGTCTAATTAAACGCTTTTTTTTCTGTAACGAAGATTTAACTACAGAAATTAAAGATTCGAATGTCCAGTCGGTTCAGTCATGCCGTAAAAATACCTGTCACAACATACTGTAAATTTATTGACTTCCCAGCAACCTACAGCATTCGTCGTCGACACCAAAATTGGTAACTGCCTCCAGGTTCGAACCTCTGGTTTCACTAGCATTGAAAATGAAGCATTATTGTTAGTACTATTATACATAATAGAGAAAACGTTAACTTTCAGAATTTAATATAACCTTTAAGAAACCGGAGATTTACCGTAAATCGCGATTTCTTAAATTCATTGTAGCATAATCTTCAGCAAGAGTACTTTGCTTAGTTTCTTTGTTACTATATTCATACATACATACATATATATATATATATTTAAATATTTCTGACTTTTAGCCATAGCAGGCTCACGCCGAGATAGGGTGGGGGAGTTGGCCAGGACCTATTTTGTAGCTGTATTTGCCTGATATGACTAAGGAAAAACCTCAGTGAGGATGGGCGGCCACTGGGATCGTTCCCAGGAAGTTCCGATTACTAATCCAACGCTCTACTAACTGAGCTGCGGCCGTTCGGAATATGTTACTATGAATGAATGTTAGTGCTATTCTTGATGGAGTTACATAATAATTACTTAATACTGTACTTAAATAAAGAGCTTGCATTTTCGGAAAATATCCATCACTAGTTTTGCATTCAATTTATCCTTCATGTTATGAAAAGTAGCTATTAGCTTGTATAATTTAGATTGATAAAATGCTCGTACGTGATGTCTCTGAAAAAATATGTTTGTGATTCTGTAGTTCTGGTAACAATTTCCGAAGTAGAAATCAGATTATTATATCTGAAACTCCACATAACAAATTCAGTTTCCTATGTACCGAGGGATGTGAATCACACCTTCAGTCACCTTCATCTCTAGTAAGCATAGACTATGCTTACTGTAATGTTATAAGTTTTCGTACTGGAAAAAAATATTCAGAAATCATACCCTTGAGTTACTTTTCTTATATGCATTTGCTTTTTCTGACATTTTAGACTATGCTTCCGTTAAGGGGCTACTGCTATACACAGGATGCAACAAAAATGCACGACAAACATTTATGAGGTGATTGCTGACATGAAAATAGTGGGGGGTCCTATAAACATGGGTGAAATTCCGCTTCGTTTTGGAGATACGGCGTTTCCAAGTTAGAGCCCAAAGTCGGCTCGTAACAATAAGAATACAAATATCGATAAATCAGAAACGACACATTGAATGAAAATTTCGTTTCCCGAAATTTGTGTCTAATAAGATGATGAATATCAGGAGTGAAAACACCATGTCATCAAAAGGCACTACATCATGTTATTGAGTATTTGGCATCCTCTAGTGATGATAAACAACATACGTAAAGCACACACCGCACTGTTGCAAACAATAGATAAGACAAAAGATTTTCGCGACCTTATTCAAACTGCGCATTGCTTTAGGATATTTCAGATCATCTCTTATCCATAGTTTGCAACACTGCTGTGTGTGCTTCATATATGTTGTTTATCATCACTAGAGGATCCCAATTACACGACACGACCCATTTGAAAAAATAACGTTTCACCAGGTTGGCAACACTGATAACCCATTGACATTGTGTTTTCACTCCTGATATCCACCATCTTGTTAGAAATAAATTTCCGTAAATGAAACTTCCATTCAATGCGTAGTTTTTGTTTTATCGAGAATTATTCATTTTTCCCAATGTTAGGCGTCGACTTTGGGCTACAAGTTGGAAACGCTGTATCTCCAAAACCAAGTAGAATTTCGATCATATTTGTAGGTATTTCTTTATTTTCATGGCAGCAAATTTTTTGCCGTGCAATTTTGTTACGCCCTGTATATTGAAAGAACAATGAAGCAGTTATATGACTTGCAGTCATATTACAAAGTTGGAAAAGAAAAGAAAGTTACTATGTCCTTGAAGTTGTTAATTATCCGGTAGGACAAGCCATTTAGGAAACTTCAGTGTATTGTGGATGGAACTACAGATGTGTTCAAATTATTAGACTCATTGTTAATTTTCCTTACTTTTCGTTTCCCACCCAATATTACATAGAAAACACATTTGTACCTAATCCTAGTTACTACTGTTTAATTTCTTACACATTTTTAATGCGTGTCACTGAAGTTATACAAAATCAGTAATCAATTTTTGCATGATACACACATACAATTGCTACATACTGTTTAGCTCTACATGACAAACATTAAATGAGAGAGAAATAAAATCGGAAGGAAATAACGTCTGACAAAGATGATTACTTCGTATGGAACCCTTTATTCTTTATCAAATGCTTCTGCTTTTGCAGAATGCAATGTATAAGTTCGGTACACTTTTGCTGCAAGTCACCATTGTTAAGCCATAAATTGCTTATTTCCTCGATCAATTGATGTTTGGCTTTAATGTTCTTCAGCATTTAGTTCATAATTTTCAGTGGGGTTCGTGTTGGGCCTGTTGTCTGGCTACGGAAGTACACTAATTTCCTTGTCCTTGATTTTTTTTTTTTTAACATTCTTGAATTGCGCCGTGGGTCTCCATTATGCATAAAGATGAAGGATCGTCACCAAGTCAGGCGGCAGTATCTCTCTTAAAGACCTTTTATTTATCGGTTAAGCTGCATTGTTTCCTCTATGTGAAGTCTTCCAGGTATTACACCCCAAAATCGTACTAGGGTTGGATTCTTCGCAGTTTATTTTACACATTCCAATTAGAATTTTTCCTTATATCGACGTCGCCCATATCATAAACATTCATCAAGCATAGTGAAATATGACTCACCTCTGAAACATACTTTCTCTTAGTCATCAGAAGTTCAATATTTCAGTCCTTGTGGCTATTCGTTGCACTTCTTTACCATTCTTAGATGTGAACAAGAAACTTCGGAATTTTCGAAATTAGTCTAATAATTTGAACACATCTGTAAGAAAAAATTGAATATTAGTTTGAATTTACACCAGTTAAAACAACAGATCAAAAATAGTTCTTCTTACTCTTAATATAAAAAACTGTTTGATGCTGGCATGTTCTCATTATTTTTTTTTTTTTTTTTTTTTTTTTTTTTAATGCCTTTACTTTGAAACCAATAGTGATCACATTATTGATTCAGATGGGCTACTCTAAATAGATACATAGGTTACTCTAAATTCCAGAATTCTGAATTAATTCGGACCAAATTGCTGCCGTCCTCAATCTGTCAGAAGAAAATTAGTTCGAAACGAATTTAGGGAACTGAGACTTTTCGGGTATCCTTTCTTTATCTTTATGCAGATCTCCTCAGTCCCACTTCACACGAATGCAGGTTTACAATCTAACAGTTAGTTGATGGGTTTTCACTGATAAACTTCGGATACTGATGGCAGTGATTTTAAATAATTTCTTCTTTTACAGATTATAGGGCTAAAATGGGAAGGAAACTGGGATGGTGTGAATTTCAAGACGTAATTGAACTAACTGGGGTGCCTATTCGAGTCCTTAGATGCGTCTGCGCTAGACAAAATAGTTCTACACTTCTATAGATTCAAAACAAAGAACTAAATCCATTAAATATTAGAGAGAGCAGAAAACTTATATAAATTTCATACAATTCGAGGTTTTTAAATATATTCAATTCCAACCCAGAATTTGCATCATTCACGAGCTCTTGGTGGGAAAGAAAAATCATGAAGGAGAAAAAGGATTCGAGTATTTTAGATAATGAAAAGCAATCGGGTGAGGACCATACAGATTAACTGTGACGGGTACAGCTCATATTTAATCATCGATGATTCTGATGAGTGTTCAGAAAGATTGAATTTGATATTAAATCCTTCTCATAGGTTCTGAAAAATAATTCTTTTACGAGTGAGAGATCGTAGATTCTTTACATGAAGCTTCAAGAACATTTTAGAATTAAGGTATATGATAAAGCCTCAAAGAAAAAATACAACTAGGCTCATGTAGTGACATTTTACACGCACAGAAAAAAAAATTCTTTATTTTCAGAAATACTTATCTTTGAAATTTTGTTCTTGTATTCCTCTCCCTTTATAGGCAATAATTCCTCCGTAAGTACTTTTCTGCTTCTTCCGTAGAAATCCTAAAGATGCCTTCCGGAGGAAGGGCAAAAGTACTTAGCAGAGAATCGTTACCGTTAAAGGGAGAGCAACAAGGACTAAATTTACCAGATACGTATTTTTATAGGCTTATCAATTTGATCTTTATGTGTGGGGAAAAATACGTAGTTAGCTTGATATAACCTAGTGTTTTACTTAAATGTAGTCAATAACAGAACCCTATGCGAATTTTAAATGTGTAACGGTTAAAATGTGAAAGCATTTTGAGTTTTAAGCTCAAGCCGTAAATTCCTGCACTCAGGTAGTAGAAGTCACCATTAACTTGATTAGTTGAGTACGTATTTTCACTGACTTAGCGAAACTCATGGGATAGTCACCTAAAATTTGGTCCGACCCCCTCTGGCCCTGCGGATCGCAGCGATACGGCGTGGAAGTGATTCTGCAAGTCCGTGGTACACTTCCGGAGGCAGTTGACACCATACCGTGTGCAGAGCGGAAACCAATTGCGGCCTGTTCGTGGATAGAGGATCCAGTGAATGGAGCCTGCAGGGCTCTGGAATGGCCACCCCAGTCGTTGGACCTCCCTACAAGCTCTTCGAATCATTCTCGGGTGACATTGGGGCGATGTGTCGGCGCATTGTAATCTTGAAAGACCGCAAGGTCGTCAGGGTGTTGAAAGGCCAAAACGGGTGGAGGTGGTCTCCGAGTAGCTGACGATACCGCGGACAATTCAGCGTGTCTTTCAGAACAATCAGGGGGCTCATTCCATACCAAGAAAACGAGCCCCAGACCATGACTGATACCCCACCGCCCTGGACCATGCCCTCTTGACAATCGGGATCCATCGCTTCGTGAGGTCTGCGCCTCCCATCGGCATGGTACAGTTGATACCGTGACTCGTCGGACCAGCTGACGTTACACCACTGTTGCAGTGTCCATCCGAGGTGATTGATGGCAAATGCAAGCCGGAGTGTCCGATGACGCGGCGTTAGCAGTGACACCCGTGTAGGGCGACGGCTCCCATACCCGAGGGAACGCATGTTCCGACGGGTTGTACACTGGGAGACGTTTCTAGCGCGGCCAGTGTTGAATTGGGCCGTGATTTCTCGCACTGTCGCCCACCTGTCTCTGTTGACCATTCGTCCTAGGTGTCTCGTTCTCGGTCATTAAGGGCGGCTGGACGCTCGGTATGGTGTCTGTTGTGGACTGTGACGCCTTCATCCAACCATTTTCCGTACACCCTGGACACGGTTGAACGTGCCAAGCTGAATTCTTGCACTACATTCGAAATCTAACTTCCCGCGTCGGGCACTCACCTTCATGCCCCGTTGTATTTCACATGAATCACTCACACAGCCACGTCCCACAAGGTCTCGCACACAACTACAGCCGCCGCGGAGCCCTGCAGGGGGCGTGGAACACTCGTTGTGTCCGCTTACGAGTCAGCGAACTGCTATCCCATGAGGTTTGCTAAGTCAGTGTACAATAATTATAGTCATTTTACGCTAAATCAACACACTGGTGCAGTTTTCAACCCAATCATCTCCAATTTGTATAAAATTCGGAGAGTTCAGACTACTCGTGAACCGTAGTAACCGTGACAATTTAGTCCCGTGTTTCAAAATTATTCAAGGTCAGAGTTCACAGAAATTTCCATTTCTGAGCGTACTTCATCTTCAAAGTGCTATGACGTTGCCCCTGTTTGGCCTAGGAAGGTGAAATCAAGTACAATATACAGGAAATTAAACAAGCTTTCATATGATATGCAACAAGCCGATCTTTGAAAATAAAATAATATATATATGTAAAAATTTGCTCAGATCTTGAACTTTGACCGTAAATACCTCGAAACATGTAATCGAAAAGATTCGTGGAAAAAATATATTTGGTACCCTGTGCTATAGTGTAAAACATATGAAAAAAAAAGTTGGGACGTCAATGAGATCAGAAGATATAAAATAATATTTACAGCTGGGTAAATCCATGTCAAGTGGTCCAGGAAAGGAATAAATCGTTGCTTGACAATTTTTAAAAAATCTGATTTTTGATTTGCAGTTACCTTACCATGTTGTTAGTTCAAAACAATCATTATTTTAATTTTAGTGACTTTAGGTTTCGAGTGGCAGCCATATTTGTTTTCGAAGATACGCCATTTGGTGGTGGTGTAAGGGGTTACCGAATCTGAAGTATCTCAGCCGCTAGTTGTTCTATCGATGTGGAACAAAAACCAAAATGGTCATCAAATTGTAAGCTACAAGACTATGTATTTATTAGCCATTATCGTCCATGAAGTATAGCAGGGTGAAAAGTAGGTCATTGACGTTAAAAGTTCCGAGTTCAGCAGACGATTTTTGCAAGAAGGCAAATGATCAGGAAGGTGAGCTTTTCTGGATAAAGAGGTCTGATATAGAAGTGCTCATTCACCAAGTTTCAACCCTTAGACGTGTCCCCCTTTTTTTTATAGAAATTATTAAAAATGCAGAAAAGTGAAAAAAGTGCGTACTTCACAGCTCTGGTGGGGGACCTGATCAAATTATACAATTCCTCCCCATAACAGGTCTGTATGATATTATTATATACCACAAAATAGGAGTTTCAGATTTGACTATAAGTACCTTTATTATTAACACAAAGTTATAAGCATAGGCAGAAGTACGGATAACCGAGAGTTTATTGTATAGACATCATAAATCAATAGGC
>JAGDQP010018852.1:0-14612 GCA_022664845.1 Lepisma saccharinum
GCAGTGGGAAAACACTGGGAAAACCTAAGTCAGGACAGTCAGCCGCTGGTACCGAACCGAGGACCTCCGGAGAACGAAACGAACGTTTTACCAAGTAAGGTACGGCGCTAGGAAGAAAGCATACTCGTTTCGATGTTTATCACATGCACGCACACAATATCGTACGCACGCACACACAAAATAACGTAAATAACAACATAATATCAGAAATTATAAAGGATAAATATCGTGCACTATTTTTCAGAACTGATAGAAACAGACCTTTTCTCTTGTCTTTCACGCATAACGTTAGTGTTCTATGGAATTCATTAAGAAAGAAAAAATAGGTTTTAAAGTTCATTTTCATTCTCCATGTTCCGTAAGGATCTTTTCTATTGGACAATTTGAATTAAACTTTTCAATACACTTCAACTAGTGGCTCACCTAAAATAAAAATGGTATTAGGTTTCCTGTTTTGGTGTTTTGAAATACGACTTGCTTACGTTTTTTTATTATTTGCTACACACTACAAGAAATCATGAACATCTTTCCAGAACCCAGGACATGTGATAATGTTTCCTCTTAAAGAAACGAAAATTCGAACCCTTCTCAGAATCACACACCGCCCACTCTACGTTAGTTGGGTGGCCTATCTTGTAGGCTTAGAGAAAAATCGTGTATAACAGTCATGTGAACATCATTTTGGCCACAATAGTACATTGGCCATTTTACACTGAAACATGTAACATCAGTAACAGCAAAAAGAGCATCAACAATAAACAAAAAATAACAGTAATGCAAAACAAAAGTAGTTTGATGCTATATTTAGTGTTGTCATGATAGTTTCGTTATTTGACATAAGCTCTGGAACTCTGACGAACAATGGCTAAAAAGAAGTTTAAAAAAAGTAGTTTGACAAGATGTGTGGGACAGGCAATAGACCAAATATACGAACAGTATATTTGGTCTATATCCTACTACTTTCTACTACAGGAGAATGTACTACTATGCCTTGTAATAAGTAGCAAGCGCCATCAAATTTAGTATTTCTGTACATCTGTATAACTTTCCTAACATTCGGATAGATATTTTTGCAACATTAGCAATATGTCCACTGAAAGTAAGCTTGTCAGCAAATGTAACACCAAAATCATTATGTGCTTGTACATTTTGAACAGTTATATTGCCAATAATGTAGTCTTATTTAAAACGATTTTTCTTGAGAGAAAATTTGTAACAGTGTAATTTGTTTTGAGTATACTTACAATAATCCGGTTTCCCTTGTCTTCATCATCACCTAATACAAAGAGTTCCTCATTGAGCATTTCCTTCCAACGGCAATATAACATCATAGACCTCATAATAGATAGACTTAACACGCTTCCCCATTTCTGGTTGCGCTAAAACTGGTGGATTTTCGTTCAGACCACGTGATTTTGAATCCATCCGCTAGGTAGCTCTGCCATAGACGTTATATTCTACTATGAGGTCTATGGCAGAGCTACCTAGCGGATGGATTCAAAATCGCGTGCTCTGAACAAAAAAAAATATTAGTTTTAGCGCAGCCAGACATGGAGAAGCGTGATAAGTCTATCTATTATGAGGTCTTTGATAATATCAAATCGCCCGCTGTTTAGGCAATGAATGTATTACTTCGGACGTTCGTTGTATAGTCATTGGTGTACATTATCACAAGCTGGAATAGGAGCAACAACTTCAGGTAGTAATCGTAATTTGGAGAGCTCCTCCCTTAAAACAAATCAGCAATTATGATATGTCGTTCACATAGCCAAGACATTCTGGTAAGCTTTCTTCTTTTCTTTTTCCCTTTGCATACTCTTGCCTTTCTAGTTCAAATTGTCAAGATCGAAGGAAAACTGATGATTAAATTTTTTGTCCTCTATGAAATAGTCATGTTTGCATAGAAAATAGAATTTAAAGTGTGAAACAAAGTTTACATACTACACCGTGCTTGGGGACTGCAGTCGTCGGATTTTCAGCCACTTTCCGTTTTCTATTACTGGTTATTTTACTGGCAAATATCTTCTCATTTTGTGGAGGGTGGTTGTGTAAGCCAGATAATAAATAAAATTCTTTGTTACATAAAACAATAGTTGCCTTACATTTAAACTTTTAATGAGAATGCGAAAATAGTTTCAAGAAGAAATGTTAACTATTAATGAGGTGCAGGACTATCAATCTATGCAAGCTAAACCATTTTTTTAAAAATCAACTCTGTCATCATTTTGATTGATGTTTTCATAGCTAGATCGTATTAGGTGAAACTTGAAGCCCTGATTGTAGTAGTTCGGCAGGAAACGAAAAATAAATTTACTCGTTACAGAATTTATATTATTTGCTATCTGTTGCTTTGTACACATAAGAAATTATTCTTTATTACAGCTGTGCAATGTCAAAGTCAACTATCTTACATTTTATCAAATTGATTCCTTGTCTCATTTTTGCGTTGTAACTATAAGAAACTTCCAAATGTCGTTTGTTTTGGATTTATTGGTATAACAAATCTTTAAGACCTGAATTTATAAACCAAGCTAACGTTGGTGTTATGGTTTACATAAGTAATGCCAGTCTGAATATTAATTAAAAGAAAAATAAGAAACATTTTTTCTCGCACGACAGTCTAGTAGTTAAAATACAGGATGATTGTAAATTGGTTATAAATGAAGGATGTGAACCCATGTATGCCGTAGAGACTATATAGAGTAGCAATTTTCGTACATCTAGATTGGTCGTTATGGAGTAGTCCGATGTTTTCAAATCTTTTACTCTGCATTCCAGTCACATGGACGAACAGAGCAAAACCAAAGCGGTACCAAACGTTTTGTTAAAAGCAGATATTTCATTACAGACTTTTGGATCGCTCTATATTTTAGGAATCGTTTGTCCATTAAAAGTACGCAAAACAATTTTGATCAAGAAAAGGTTTCTCATTTCTATTGCCATCCCAGAAACAAACGAACCTTGAATTGTTGATGTTATTGTTATTAAGTTTATTAACGTATTCGACACCTTCGCTAATTTAATTGCAGTTGAATAGTGTAGACCCTGCGCATTCTAAACTGTAGCTGATAAATTAGCTGTTCCGAATCTTTGAAAATTTAGTCCATGACTACTTATGCTAAGCACCATAAACGCCACTCAACCAATAAAACAGAAACACTATGGTGTGTTGAATCAGCTGAAAGTCGTTGCTATCACAGGTAACCTTCCTGTCCCTCACTGGGTCTCCTATAAAATTAATTAGTTTTACGTAATTAGTCATATAAATGTAGGTTACACTTCCAGCCTTTCAGTAACAGTATTCCAGCTTAAATCTTCCACAACAGCCGTCAATACAAATTTCCTCCGATGTGCAAGCGCGACCTTTGTTGTTCTCTGTTCCCTCTTGCCTTTGCTTTTATTGCTCGTAAAACCAAAAGTTTTCGGTGCAAAATCTACATATTTGTGTGCACAGTGACGTCACTCTTTCGTGCACAACAGGGACATTCAACTGTCCTCTCTCATCTACAGAACTAAATTTGCCTAGTAAATATTTACATCTTTGAATTTGTTCTGTTTCGCTGAGTGTGTGAGACGGAATGGTATAGAGTTAACGCCTCCTATCTCTGTGTGTGTGTGTGTGTGTGAGAGAGAGAGAGAGACAGAGAGAGAGAGAGAGAGAAAGAGAGAGAGAGGAAATGTGTGGGTTGTGTTTGTTTAGCTACATAAAGCTTTTGGTTGCTTTTAATTCCATTTTATCAGGCTGTCTGCCCTTGCAGAGAAATTAATTTTAAATTTGAATAAAATTTATTTATGGCTTTTAGACATTTATGGGTCAGGTGGTGATAGGGCAGAGGAAAGGATGCGGGAAGGAGTCACCTAGGGTGTAATTTAAAAGTACAATGAGTGATTGAGGGTAAAACCTGGAAAACCCTCAGGATGATTGACAGCTAATAACCTTAACTCAAGACCTTCCGGATTTCAAATTTGAGTTCAACTACGTGGATTAATTCGCCAGTCTTGCAATCAGGTAACACTAGAATTTTCCAAAACTTCAAATTTTGATTGAGCGACCTCCCTTAACACACTCATCTGTAATCTGGTGACATTACACCCTTTCCTTAAAGAGTTGAAATGGGTTAATCGGGTCATCAAGTTTTGCACCGGTTCATCGGGTCTGTGCTTGAGACCCGGTCTGACCCAGTGTCTTGATGTTGACCCGGTGGCCGGTCCAAAACTTGAGGGAAAACAGAGATTTAAATTTTTTCCTACTTTTGCGTCTGAAGTGTTTCTTTCAAGAGTGACAGGAACCGGGGATGTTACCCGGAGATCACGAAAAATAGACACCAAACAGTTATTAACCATAGTAATAACATATGGAAATAGTCTCATATCCCTGGAAAGAAGAAAAGTACCGTGGACGATGAAGTTGGCCAAAACAAAGCATGGCTGTTGTGTACTGCTATACACATTTAGTTGCATTTTGCCCGTTGCTTTCATCATGGTATACAGAATTAACTTTCGAACAGTAAATAATCCAAATGTTTGCTGCAGGATTCGAAGCTGAAACTTTCCGTACTCGTAGCTCGACACGTTATCCCTGGACCACGAAGTCACCTTGAGATTGACTGCTCTTTTATGGTATATATAAAAAAAAAGGCAGTCTTGAAAGTGCCACAAATCCAGACGCGTCGTTTCATCATCATATAAGAATAAGAATAAAGAAACTTTCCTATTTTCTTTATTATGTGCATTTTTTGCTATTTAACACTTTGACTATCGCTGCACTATTAAATGTGTATTTCTCTATATATCCCCCTTAGAAAAACGCATATAAAGCAAAATCTATGTCATAGTTGAAAACACTTTACATTAACGCCTTATTAACGAAATTAAATGTTCGTTGAAATATAGTTTAAAATTCAATTTATTTTCAACGTCCAAATGATATAACATGAGAAACGTTAATTTTATTCTATTCGCTTTTAAGCACAATTTTTATGCAATTAACTTGGAAAGGTTATCTAGGGCACAGTTCAATATAATAGTTAAAAAACACGTCATGTTAACGTTCTATCAACAACATCAAATTTTCATTGGAATATAGACTGAAATTCAACGTGTTTTTAACATGCAAAAAAGAACACAAAATAATAGTTAATGGCATTCAATTAGCACTTTAATTACAAATTTCATTCCATTAAATTAGAAAGAATCCCATGAAACGAAATCCCATAGTTGAAAATAACAGTTGAATCAACGTTGAATTAACATATTTTCAACAATATCAAGTGTGTTAAATTATGATTTAAAATTAAATGTACTTATTTCAACCGATAACGTTTAATCAACGAGCTAAACGCAAAATCAACGTTCAAAACACGTTTGTGTGCTACTGGGGTATTCAATAAAAATTAAGGTTTATGTCAGATGCTATCAAGGGATCAGACACCGGAACCTTAGCGATTGTTAGAGTCGCAGTGCTATCTTGGTTATTTAAATATGTGGGTATAGGGTATTTTCAATCAAGTTGATAACTTATGAAATCAAGTGTGAATAGATTGATTAATACGTTTCAAAACGTAGGTAACATTTATATTAGAATTGTAGCAAGCGGCATACTACACGTAACACGTCTATGAGGCTACTTAGGGTCATTTTCATCGAGTTTTAACCAAGAAACCAGAATCTGCATTTTAAGACTAAAATTAACTCTTTTTCTATTACATACCACAGATATCCCAAAAGTTTGGCATAGTAATCCTGTGTGGTATCCCTCTTTTGGGGATATTTGATTCTCCTGGGGATGTCCTGTGGATATTCCCTTAAGGAAATCCCGTTTCCTTGGGAAGTTCCGATCGGAATTTCACTTTGACGTCCAAGATTCTCATTCCCTTGAAGTCTCCAGTAAATTCAGTCTATAACTGGTTCTCTGGCTGTGGTCCTGATACGGAAATAGCAACAAAGGTTGAATTTACGTGAATCTTCAAAGGGAAAGAAATTTAACGCTGCGCGAAAGACATCTTTTGCAACTTTCAAAGGGTCCGTGCATTTTGCGACCGTGCAATTTCCAACCATACTGAATATCAAGATTTTTGCGACCCATCAATTTATTTTAGAGTCAGTAACGAATGAAACAGTTAAGTTCATTGATGATATTATATTATATTAACTGTGTATTCAGTAACATCGCTCGGTTCCTTGGGAGTCTGTTTTTTTCTTTTTTTTTCTTTTTTTTTTTGCAAAGCTAACCTAACGTGGCAGTGTTAATTCCGGGTACCAGCATTCAAAAATTCGCCGGAAGGAAGCAATAGTGTATCGAATTTCCAAATGCAGTACACACATGTATAACGAGCAATAAACAAAAAAAAAAAAAACACTAAGTAAGGAGGAAAAATCACGGACGGAATAAAAAACTGGAGAATCTAATCTAACTTTAACTAACCCACCTTGGCTCGCTCACGCTCTCTCGGCATTAATTCGTGTCTGTTCATGACATTCGCGTGGTTTTATATTATATTCTGTATGAAGTTGGTTTACCACATCAATGCGTATGTGAAATTGAGAAAGTAATGAATTCCAATTTAATTTCCTAAAATTAACTGGAAATCGCCGTGGCGCAGGTGGTAGCATGTCTCACTGAAAATCGGGCTCAAATCCCGGCCAGAACGCCAGAACTTTTTCTCGTACTTTTACTCTAGCTGACGCTCTGAGATGCACTCATCCTCCTATCTAATAGAGTACTAGAATATCCTCTGTATTCCTGGGCACCTTCGGAGGTAAAAGCGCTCGACTGTGGGACTGACAACCCCATCTCACTTCGTACCGTGGGTCGAGAATATGTCACTACCTCCACATCCCCAATGCGTCGTTCACGATTCGTGGACATCGCACAGAGGATACCTTTAACCAAAACGAATTCTCTTGCCTCTCAAACTGCAGTAGCTTGCTCCCAAAATTAAACTGATAATCTTACTTAATTTGCCCTAACCAGAAATAAAAAAATGTAACAAGCTTCTTACATGTATTAAATGACAAGAAAGTATCAATCTAGTTACTAGTGCTAACAGGTTCAACATTGGCATTTCAATATGAATCAGTATTCAGTGCCGCAAAACGAACGGTCACGTGTATTTCGGGTCGCAAAACGCACGCCAACGTTTCAAAAGCTTACCCAGACCAGAAATAGTGCCACGTGTTTATCCGCTGTACTTGTTCCTCTGTTTCTCTCGTCTATCTAATAAAATAACTGAGAAGAATTGAAAATCAAATCACAGAGGAACCAAAATTTGAATCGTCGAAAGTTCTCAGCACAGTTTTCACTCTGAAATCCATGATATTTACTGAAATTTGTAATAGCAGGAATGGAACGTGTACTGTTTTTTCAGCATCTGTTTGGAAACAGAATAATGAGATCAGTGTCTCTTTTTATCTCGCCTTCAAGACACATGTTTACCACAACTTGTCACAAATGTATGGGATATATGCCCTATTCCTCCAATATAAAACGATTTAAATAATTTAAAAGAAATAGGCTTCATTAGTATTGTATGCAAAAGTTCTTAACCGATTGTTCAAACTTAAAGCTACTACTACGTAGATAACACTAAATTTTATTTGGCTAAGCAAAGCACTTCCCGAAGTTTAATTACGTTTCACTCCTCCGGCATACAAATACTTACAAAAATAGACCTAGACAATTCTCTATCTCTACCTCGTCTGAAACTCTTTTCGTTCTTTGCAACAAACTTCTGGAAACATCCAGAAGGTAGATTTATTGCTTAGATATCGTGCTTCCTGGCGATTAATTCATCGCAACTCACACGAGATGGCGCTACTCAGCGAAGCGGTTGCCTTTGACAATGACACGTGATCTTGGTTTTAAGGTATTGTACTGTCTCAAAATGCCGATTCTAGTCAACCTCGTTAACAAGCACAACAGAAAACGTTATCAGCGCTCGTTAACGATGGCAGGAGCGACGGTAGAGATGAGGTTCGGGGGAGGCGGAGTCCATTCAACGTTGCGTCTATTCGTCGTTCCAGATTCTGAGCCGAGAAGATATTCAAATATTGTTTTGTTTAATGAATGGGAAAGAAACATGGTCTGTGCAGATTTTTCTTCCTCTGCATTTTCAATCATGGTTACTAAATTGAAAAAGGTTTTTCCTTTAATTGAAAACCAGCGCCGCACTGCGGCAAATATTTAAACGTTCAAGATAACTTGAAATGTACAGATTAAACAGTTGGGACTATATTGTTTTCCTTTTTGAAAATCTTTTTTTAAGCTTCTGGCTGTAATTTCCAGTTATTCTCTTTTCCAGCGCTTTCTTGTCATCTTTCAAATATTGAAAACGAGGCTTCATTGTTTGATCTTCCTAATAAGAAACTTCTGTTTCATTAACTCTTGAGAGCACAGAGACATTTTTATTTTGTAAATTTCTTACTTCTACTTCTGTCTCGTTGGTTTTAATGAATAGTTCAAGGTTTCCGCGGAAGGAATTTCTAACACAATAACTGAATTAGAATTGTGTATTTAACCAGAAGAGAAATTAGAGCTTGAAGCTTCAGACACGAGGACTTTCAGCGCGCCCTTGCTGTTACTCTTATTTTGTCTGTGAGAGACGGGGAAGGAGATCCAAGTCTTTGGATACTGAGAGTAAAAAACTAAAAGAAATTATAAACTTTTCAGTTTCCATGGATATTCAAATGAAGAATAATAAGATTTTTTTAATTATTCATTCTAATTCATATTATTATTATTATTTAGCCAAAAATATTTCAAATTTTTTAGTGAATTTGTGGCAGCCACAATTGCAGTAGAAAATCAATGTGTGCAATAGTTTATTGTATGTACTTATACAGACACTCTATAACCTGTCGGTGCAGGTTCCATTGTAGGCTGAAACGTCTCTTGAAGGACGCTCCTGAGAACTTGTCTCTTGTACAGAAAGACAATACTCCTGGAGCTAGGACGATAAGAGAGGATGTCTTGTATGCGAGAGAATGTTTTCCTCTTGACGAGAGATCCGCCCGGTGGTGCAGAAGTATATTGGAGAGGTTACTGGAAGAGTACACCTTACAGACAGGCTTGAGAGGGAGTTCAGGATACCTCTTACAGGATAGTCGCCCACGGAATCCACGTCTGTATGTCGGACAGTAGATCGCTGAAAGTCCGCAATTGCACATCGTCAAGGATTAGTGCCCATTACATTCGCCGGAACCTAATATTGTCTTGGTTTCCAGTAGCAATCGTTCTGTTAGCCTTGGCCTTACTCACCGTCGTAGTCTATGGCTACTGGTGATCGGAGCATGGCACCTGAACCGTTACAAATTAGTCAGCGTTATTCTCCAATATGTTATTTCCAATAGCCAAAGAAGTTGTAAAACAAAAAAATATTGATAAATTCATGGGAATTGTTTATTCAAATGTTCCTGAAACACTGATTTTCGCCAAAAACGTATTTGGAAATTTCCATGTATCCAGTTACTAGGTTTGTCTGACTTTTTCCACGAAACTGGCTGATAAAAACATTGTAAATGATGATTATTATTGGTGCAGATGAAATGCCAGGCAATATTATTGCGTGCATGTGTAGTGGTTCAGGTGTTCTTTTTGCTATACGAAAACTGTATTGATACAGGAAATCATTAGTCTTTATTGCTGTGGTGAATGTAAAAAGAGCAACGTAATAAAAATACAGTACATCTGGTAAAGAATTGTGTAGAGTGGAATATGAGGAGTAGTGGCTAGGGCTTCTATCCTAGGTATCATCTCATAGTTTAGACGATGGAACTAACAAACGACAGCGGCAGACAGATGCGAATCAGCAGCACCACCTACCCAATACTAATCTATTAAGAACAACCCTCACAACTAGAACATTTGCAATATCACCTAATTGTCCTTAAGGGATTTATATATATTCAATGCATTTGGTTGTGGTATGATTATTTGCAGAAATTCCAACATTAGTAGTCCGTAGCTCAAAAAGTTCTTTAGACCTTGGGTTGTCAGATTCTGCAAACGAAAAACCGGGACATCCATCTTAGACTCTCTCTCTCTCTCTCTCTCTCTCTCTCTCTCTCTCTCTCTCTCTCTTCAGGAAAAAATATGAAGATAGGAATATAGGTGTGTCTATGTAGCGACCAATCGGAGCTTCTAGCTCTATCAAGGATAAAAGATTTTTATACATACCGTAAGCAAAGTTTCGTAATATTCACATAGAATTTGTAAAGCTGGACCAAGTTACCAGTCATATGGAAATATCAGAACAAAACAGATGTTCAGAAATGCACTCCAACTCCAAACACCATGGAAAACGTAGGTTAAGATGAGCGGATGCGACTGAGTTACGGACGCTCAACATATTTGATAGAATATGTACAAATGATACTAATAATTGAAAAACAGAATTTGCTAAATATTAATAAATACTATTTTATGTGAGTGTATTTATAGATAGATACTTGGTTTGCTGCGACGTATTGATTAAAGTATTATTGCTACAAAAAGTGGGTAGACTTTAGATACATCCCCGGATGAGTAACCTCAGAGCGCCAGGCATGGGGACACTGCGAGAAAAAATTTCCAGTGCCCTGGTCGGGATTTGAAGATTAATAATTGAGGAGTTCTGTGGAAGAACGGCTTAACTCGGAAAATGCAGCTTTAAGAAAAACAGGTTCGAAAGTTTTACATGTGATTTTATCAGATATCCTGTGCCTGCAAACGTTTTGACACAATATGGAATATATATATACGAGATATATATATAATATCCCTAGGAAGGCATTGCATGAATCACAGGGAAGCTATATTAATCCTTAATGTTAATATAGTAAAATAATTAATCACAGAAGTTAAGCCGATTTTCCATAGAAGGAATTTCTTGACAGCGTAGCCGCACCAAACTTGGAACGAATGTTCTTGAGTATCCCAGAAAAACAACTGTCAGGGTTTTCAGATCACCAACCACCTCCAGTTCTCAGTATTGCCACCTTATGATAAAATATATCACAATAGCTTCTATACTGTTTAACGGATCTGTACCAAACTTTGCAAGATTATTCTTCTACATAATATGCACACGACGATAGGGAACAGTACCCTTCACGTACTCCAGTTGTCAGTGTTGCAACCTTATGATAAAATATAATATCGCAATGTCTTCTATACTGTTTAAAGGATCTGCACCAAAGTTTGCAAGATTACATAATACACACACGACGGTAGGTAACAGTACCCCTCCATGCAATCCAGTTGTCAGTGTTGCCAAGTTTAATTGCAAATTGAGTTTTTCAAAGCTTCTGTAAGAACTTCTCTACTGTATCACATATCTCCACGAAACTGGTATGAATACTCCTCGACACCGTAGAAAAGCAACTAGGCGATGATCCCCACCACTAAAACATCCAAGATGTTAGTGTTGCCAGCCAATAAAATTAAAGTTCTGCAAAATATCACACACCGTTCAAAGTATCTACGCACCTGCTGATTACTAGCAACGACTGAAGAATAGCTTGTGCGGAAGCGTTTGTTTCTTTCACCCTCTTGCAGTCTACTGTTATTTGCACTGTAATGTGCGAGTGTTTATTTGTTTGAACTCTATACAATTCTACACTCCTTGACGGATTCGAACGAGTTTGGTACTCATATTCCTTAGGACCTAGAAGGCTTAACTACCGCATTAAAGGGTTTACACCCCACCCCACCCCTGAAAGGGGGAACAGTAGTGTCAATTCAATCAATTAATAGACCATGAGTGTCAGGTATATCCCTACCGGCTGAGCAACCCAAACCACAACGCAGTTTGCCGGGTTGTCTACATTCAAATGAACAAATATGATAAACCTTCCTTTCAATTCATTAGCAATGGCTATCCTAGTTTTTCGGTTCGACACTCAGCAGAGGTGGGGATAAGGGGGCGGAAACCCACCACCACCTACTCTGGAACCTACACCAACGGGCGACCAAACCAGCTAGTATATATGTTGGGGGTATAATACAGCTAATAGGCCACGAAACGAAAAACGACTTAACCCGGGTTAAGTCATTCTTCCACAGAACTCTTCAATTAATTTCCATAATGGAGCGAGAGAGTCGTTCATAAGATAGGAAATTTATGAGATTTAGTCGCATGAAAGCTGAAAATTTACGGGAAAATGTAATGTTTACGGATAAAAGAATGCATTGCGTGCAAAATGGTGCTATCAGTAGTAACTTAATCGGACATCACAATTCACTACTTGAAAAATCGGGACAATTCAGGGTCCGGAAAACCTTTTACAGGGACACCGAAAGGGTAGACCAAAAATCGGGACAATCCTGGATTTCCGGGACGTTTGGTCATCCTACTTCAACATCTTCACTACGTAGTATGCAGTAATCAAAATAGGAGGAATATTTTGGACAATAGCACTCATTTTCATGTCTCAGAAAAGTTTATGCAGATAATGCAAGAAATAGAGTATGGCATCATTCCTCATGATCAATATATGTCTGCCTTTTCTCCAGCATATTTATCACCTCTTGTGCTATCAGGACCAGTTCCTAACAGAGATGATGTTCATTAACGAAGGAGACCTTTGTTGTGTAGAAGACGAAATTTTACCTTTCGCAGCAACAATATATATATTTTTTTTCGTCTGGGACCTAGGCTTTGGCAGGTATTGAGAAAAACAAATGGAAGGGCGACGGTAATTTATTTTCACGAAACTATCCTGATATTCGCATTGTGTGTTCGAGGGGAAAGAAGACTACTTTAGGTCATCGAATTCGAATAGAAAACCTTTCCAGGGAAAGGCGAGTGCAGTTCCACTGAGCTTCTATATTCGGAAAATACTTGATATTGTTGAATCATTGTTCCGTTACTACAGGTTAAAAAATATATATACTTCACAAACAACAATTAATTTAATATTGTTTAAGATAATACAATTATAGCAACAACACCTGGTGGTCTTATTCACAGACCTAGAATATTCTAAGTTTGGTACTGTGCTCATTATACTAAAATATAATCGTCTCAATACCAGAATAAGAATGAAGAGGTTTAATTATTATGGACTTCCTGCCCACGCACGTTACTTCTGATAATCCAATGAACAAAAGCCTTGTTCATGGCTTATATCCTACTATGCAGATGTCGTCATTTATGCTACTGCAATGCAACAACTTTTGAAGTTCATTGAACAAGATACGAGTGTCCTCGATGTTGAAACTGTTCCATTTGTAATTGAAAGATGTGCGCATTTCTTAGTTTACTCTCACAATACGGAATCACAGCTCCAAGCAGTAACTCTTTTTCTTTATTAATGTTAGCGACAGAGAATTACGGCTTGAAATGGAAACTCTGCGAGCGTTGGAACATATTGTAAGAGAGACCAATAATATAAATACTTTAAGGACTGCGACAAAGGCAATTAAGAAGATGAACTACAAGAGTAACCATGGTGCGACAGCTTCACCACAGTGCATAGGCTTAATCGTCTCAATGTTACGTAGATTAATTTATATCAAAGACGAAGAAATCGAGGAATATGCTGCTTATGCCATTTCTTTTATTATTATTCCTCCTAATGAGGAAACAACATTCCAAGAAATTGTAGACAGTGGTACGTTTCGAAGATTGGTTGCACTTATGCGAAGCAATTTGGAAAGTGTGATCTCAGCATGTACGAATGCATTAATCAATATTTTGTGTGGAAATGCTTCACAGTAAGGTGCAGTAGTTGATGTTGGCTGTTTACAATAGTTACCACAACTCTTTTACCATTCTAACATCGATTTAGTAAGAAATGCTACTTGGATTATCAGGAATATGAGTTCGGAATCAGTAGAATATGTCAATAGTATTTTTGAGGCTGGTATGACCCCTCTGGTCAAAGTATTAGGAGGACACGAGTATGCAGCTGCTACAATAAGACATTTGGTTATATGTGGAAGGCCCCAGCAGTTCATTTATCTGTGTCAAAAGAAATTTGTAAAACCGTTTTGTGATTTGCTCTCTTCTTCCATGCAAGTCACTGTAGTTCATGTATTATTTGGTCTAAGGAAAGTTCTGAGTATAGCAGAAGAATTGGACAAAATGGAAAAAAATGTTCACATGATTGAGGAACGTGGTGGTTGGAAGTAGATATATTTACTTCAGGATCATACAAATGACAACATTCAAAATAAAACTTTAGATCTAGTTGAAGACTTCCTTCGGAAAACGCCACTTTTCCCTTCTGTTATTGATTAAAGAAAAACTTTCCAGCAAGACAAAAAAGTTAATTAAAAATATTATTTTCTCTCTTTGTGCGTGTGTGTGCGTATGTTCTCTTTTTTTGCTTTTCAATAGTGAATACATTTTCAAAACAATAACAATGATGATTATTTAAAATAAATGAAAATAGAACATTACGTATGGTTGTTTTTATTTTCAATATAAAATATACAGACTCATTATCTGAGTTTCGAAGACCATTATTTTCATAATTAAAAATCAATATTATTGAATTTTTTTCCACTTTCACAGTGAAATGCATCTTTTCATTTTCTACATTACATAAAGTTCATAACCGTACTAATTTCTGAACTATTAAATTCAACCTGTTTTTTCAGATCACTATGTGTATTTTTTCTTAGATCTGTG
>JAGDQP010018852.1:15012-35840 GCA_022664845.1 Lepisma saccharinum
ACGAGTGATGAGAATTAGGTACTAAACCGGCACGTAAAGGTCGGAGGACTGTATGTTTTCCACAGTATTATGAAATAACATGGAACCAATACAGTTTAACGGGTACATGGTTAACAGTTCCGATTCACTGATCCAGGTACCGGTGACTCGAATCAGTGACGAGTGATGTCGCTGAGGCGAATCAAAGATCAGTGAATCGGATCTGTGATATAATAAATTGTTGATGATATAATGTGTTCTGTATTAAGTAAAATTAAAGAAATGAAATAGATGAAAATAAAAATGAAGGTATTTGAAATAATACGTAATTGAGGAAATATTACATAATTAACATAAAATGGAGTGTTACTACTTTAAAGTAATAAAACAAATACTGTTTTAGAAGGAGGCAATGTGGTATTAGTAGAAAGAGATTAATGACAAGCACAAATAAAAGCTAAGAGATTAATGACAAGCTAAAACTAAAATTGAGTAATGATTTGCAATGTAAATGAATAATCACATCACAATTAAACTTGATTAAACACAGATAAGCGGAAATGAATTTGTAAATAATATATATAATTTCCTTGCGAGTTATCGATTTACAACATAAAAACTAAAATAGTACAGTTTTCTAAAAATAAAAAAACTGTGCTGATAATATGAGCCGCGTAGGGGAAATCAATAAAAACACTGTTAGAGTAACATGATATACGAACATTTTCAGATGTTCCATTAGTATATCTCGACAAATAATGATGTAAGCGGTGTCGGGATAACGAATCACAATCATAGTAGTACCCAATACACCTATTGGCGTACAGATATGGAAATCCCATTTAACTTTTTTCGTCAATCATAAACATTGCTCAAATAGATGTGTTAAATAGTACTTCGGTTGTGATTTACTACGCCGACCCGCTTATGTTAAAATTTGTCGACATATGACGTCATTTGTGGCGATGCCGCTCTTACTTTGAGCTCCTGTACCGCCGAAGCTACCCATGTTTCATAATTTTCCTGAAAAAAAAACATTTTTTTTTTATTTTGATTTGAGGAAACACCTACCGAAGTGTACCCTATTATTTCAGAGACACACAGTCTGTTTATGTTTTACTTGTTACCCACTGTATTTACACGATAGGTTACCTGCTGCAACAACCTGTTACACTCCTTACCTACTTCATTTAATATGGCTGATATTGATCCAAAGTTATATACAAGATAAAAGCAAGGAAAGCTTAAAACAATCTTCATTTACTGACAATTATGATGACTTTTAAAAAGTACATGAATTATAATGATCTTAAAAGTACACCGCAAAACTAAGTTAAATCAAGTCAAACGTATTTCAGAAATTAAACATATACATTATAATAATAACAAGAAATCAGTTCCATTGATGCCTACATTTTGAGTGTATTAGAATTAATAAACAATAAGAACATAGAAATGAATCTCCATTATACTCTCAAAATGTTTTTTCCACTTAGCCCGTTGTTCGTTCTGTGAACATTTGCTTCCTTCATCATAGCAGTCACTATCTGAGTTGTCAGTATCAGAATCGTCAAGAGTCTGAGGATTTCCATAAGTGATTCCGTGACAACTGGAACACGGTAATCCAATGCGCCGACGTCTGCAACGCATGCATTCATCAGTTTTGCATGTATACGAAATTATTTACAAGAGGAAAAAGGATGAAACTTTAGACACGGAATGGGAAAAAAAACTGTTAATTCAATGGAAGCCATCTCCATTCCAGAGAATTGAGATCGCTGTGTAACCATGCATGTACTTGACGATACACTCGCAAGAAATAGAGTTTGCAGGTGTGGGTGGAAGTGTACCAAAGTTGCTTTCGCTTCATAATGATGCTTTTTCGACCTGGTGATTCGTTAATTAGGTGATTCCCAAAGTATTCTCACAACTTCCGTTCAAGTTGTCTCTCACTATGTGCAGAATCTTTATGTATGATTTTAAGCATAACGTAAAAAAAAAGTAGAAATATAAAAACATCGTGAATAATTTTAACTAAATATGTGTAAAATTAAAATCATATAAATTTTTGTATATAATCGAGAAATTTGTGAGTACTTTTTGTTTGGATTTTCTTGAAATATGAAAGTTTTTTTTTTTTTAATTTTTGTTAGCAACTTCACGACGAGGAGAGTCTGTAAAGTAGGTTACAAACTGGTGGGGGATAACATGAAATTGCTGTGAGTATTTTAGAAAAGTGTCACCAGGTAGCAACACACTCTAACTTCGTACTCACCCTGTATCCGATTCCAACGATGCACTGTCGAGTGTACTATTTGCATCGTCTCGTTGTACCCTGTTTAGCCCCGTTGTCCGATTTCGAACGGTAGATAGCACTACTACTGTAATAACAGTTTAATACCTAATGGACGCAAGGTACATGTATGAATGTTGAGGTTCGTATGCCAAAGAAATTAGAATTGAATTGAATTGAATTTTTATTTAAGACCTTTTGGCAACTTTAGCTCAGGCCGAGGAAAGTAAAATGTTAAACTTAGAATGTTATTTAAAAAATGTTATAATTGTATTGCAACAGTTTACCAAATGCAGATCGTGAGAAAAGATTTTTTTTTCGAAGGATGATCTCTGAAAATACGCTGCATCTTATTGGATTTCTACAAAGGCAAATGGATGGGATAGGGGTTGTAAGTAGAATTTTTCAGGATCAATTTTAACAGAAAACATTTTCAGTTGTAATTAAAATAATGGAGGGAGTGACCCCCCTATCGGGGTGGCAGTAACCTACGTGACATGTCATAACCTCACACTTCTGTTGTCGCGGTTTGTAAAATCTTAATGTATTAAAATTTTTAAAAAAAATCGTTATGCCAACCTGCACATAGAAACACATGTGAAGACACGAAAGTAGATATTCTAGGACAACAACTGAAACAGACATCTGCATTCAGTAGATCGATACATATGGCCGATCATCGTCCCTGAGGTGTTCCCGTGTTTTCTTGTCGTACCAAGCAAATGACAGGATGATACCTTGAAATTAGGTCACCTGTGATCGATTCCCTCACCTATCCCTGAAGTTGTCCAGAGACTCTAAATAAATTTAATTTAATCAGGTAGCAGGTCATGGACATATCTCTAGGGGTTTCCTAGCCACTGTGTAGATCAGCCCTTAAGCATAGCACTAAAAATATCTCGTGAGACGCCTATTACAAATTCTACTAAGCATGTCTGACTTTTTTTTTTGGTAAGGGCTATGATAACCGGTCGGCCCGATACAATATTGTATTCAGGTTAGGTAAAGTTACTTTGGAAAGAGTAAATAATGTTTTCTATTTCCATCTGCGGCCTTGTACATGTAAAGAAAATCACGTTAAGTATACTATCGTTGACCATTTATCGTAACTCCTAAACTTTTTTACTCTTAGTTCCTTTCGTTGTTGTTTAAATTTCTCACGTTAGGGTAACAGGTTAACTTAATCTAGTTTTCATTAATCTTGATTACACTAGGTTAGGGAAAGTTTGTTTGAAGCATGCTTACCCTAAAGTGGATTTGTTCCTATGAGTGGAATTAATATTACGAACGTACTCGGTCAGATTTTTTATTTTCAACGTTATCAAATTTAACGTAACCTGAAGAGAATCTGGCAAGCTGCTGTACAAGCGGATCATCCATTTACTCCAAAAACACGTACTTTCCTTTTCTTATGTGTCTACATGCTATCGTTGGCATGAGGTTTAGATTAATTTGTAAATTTATCCACGCGGTTTTTATACCGTGTACAAAATTCAATAATACCGTTTCTTATTAAGTACGACAACGCTAAGAACGTGATGCAATCTCCATATAACGAGAGCAATGTGTTCAGGGGTGTACTCACTTCAAGACCCATAACTTTTTCATACAATGTCATATGTCTTTCAATTTCTGGCTTGAGACTCAATACGCTACGTTAAAGCAAGGTTAGGTTATATTGCATAAAATACGAAAAAGTTAAGAGTACAAGGGCCCTGAAGTGATTTCAATAGAGCAGCTCCGTGATAGGTTACATTACCTGGTGTGCACTATATATAACATTACACTATTTTAATTCATGTGTACGAAGTTAAATATGGGTAATTAACAAAGGTTACGTTGCTTACGTAAGGGATAAATGTATCCCTATTATTTAGGGTAAACTTTACTTTTGGGATCCCAAGTTCCGCCACCTATTGAAACATATGTACGCTCTCTACAAGTCATTCGTTTCGAAATAATTTTAAAAGACACTTCTATAAAACCTAGCGAGAACCAGCAATTCATAAATTATTATGAAAAGCCACGTGCCATTATTAT
The DNA here is from genome assembly GCA_022664845.1 of Lepisma saccharinum. Lineage (NCBI taxonomy): Eukaryota > Metazoa > Arthropoda > Insecta > Zygentoma > Lepismatidae > Lepisma > Lepisma saccharinum. The sequence goes on from JAGDQP010018852.1 coordinate 19,325, forward strand.
TTCGTTAAATACGCACTCCAGTTTGTCAACAGATGACAAAGATAGCACATGCGGAGCCGTATGACGTCACTTCGTGCTATGAATGGCAGGTATTGTTGCTACAAAATCACGGGCTAAATGTCGAAAGAGCGAAGACAGGTTTAAGAAAAGTAAAGTGAAATATTTATATATATCTATATATATCTATATCTATCTATCTATCTATCTATCTATCTATCTATATATATATATATATATATATATATATTACACGCGATGCACATTGAATTAATTTAACACTCCAACGTACTTTCCGCTCTTTTACATGTATTTCACACTTCAATGATTCGAAACTGTTTTATTTTGCGTTTCAACTCTTCCACACGCATCGGAAACATTACGTTTCTCTAGTAAATTTTACACTTTTGGGCCTCCCAAAGTCATATTTGCCCATAGTTTCTAATAAAACTCATCTGAAATGTATAGCGTGAACCACAAATCACCGTAAGTCATAGCAACTGGTTTCCACAAACGACTGAATTTATTAACGGATAGTCATTGAACTAACATCACAGATTATATTTACATTACGACTAGGAATGGGAATGATTAACGTAAAAAGATATAAAACACACATATATATATATATATTTAATATATCACAAAATCAACACTTTCTTTTAAAAAAACAGAAAATATGGCTTCTAGCGGCACAAACGGTGTATACGTTATATCCAAACGTGCACTAGATGTGCCGTCGATAGACACCCTTCATTATGCCCTACGGCGCTCAATTCGGATAGTATCAACGGCGCATCAAACGGTACAACGGCACAATCAAGGGTGCAAAATGATGGATTCGGATAGACCTTCAGTCAATAAGCAGCCCCAGCGATTATTAAGGGCGTGCAAGTGCAGTGTGGAAATGACCATCCAGGAGGAATATACATTTGAGGAGCAGCGGGTAGTGGTGAGTTCTTGTGAGCGAAAGGTCTTCCTCCTAAAGACATTCAAAAGTACAGGCGTCCTATGTATGAGAAATGATTTTTCACTTGTTCGGTCCGCTCTTGCAGTAAATGTTTCGCGAATGGTATGTAGCTGCAGCAGGAAACCAACAGCATGATACGTAACAAAAATGTGGAGTTTAAATTCAAGTTGGAATAGATAAATAACACGCACAAAGAGTGACTAGTATTCTTATTTCAGATGCTTACTTTCTTACTTACTCTATGGTTTACGGAATTCGCAAGTTCATAGCTGCAGTAACAAACGTTCTCCATAGGATCCTATCCTGAGCAAGATCAAGCTAGTTTTCATCACAAAATCTCGACTTCTCGACGATCCCGTCTAGTATCGTCCCTATTATACCAGGATACTGTATAAATTTTCCCTTTCGATAGAATCATATGCTTTCTCAAAATCAATTTATAGCTGGTGAACAGTCCCATTGTAAGCTTATTTCCATTTCTTCTCCACGATTTGTCTCAAGCCAAAAATCTTGTTCAGTGTGGATCTATTTCTTCTAAATATATTTCTAATTATTTCATCTACGTATACGCTTAGGCGAGTTAGCATTATATTACTCAATACCTTGTAAAATGTTGGGAGTAATGAGATTCCGCGGTAATTATTACAGTCCTATTTATCGCCTTTCTTATAAACCTTAACTATTATTGAGGTTCTCCATTCCTTTGGAAGCTCCTCCTTCTTCACATAGCATTTATCAATTTATGCAGCTCCTTGATTAGTTCCGTTCCTCCCGTTTTAATTAATTCGGCCCGCCTGAAGATCTCCGTGTTCAGTTCTAATCATCCCTAACCTCGGCTGGTAACATTCTCGCTTTTTGCTTCTGAATCCGCGTGTGGCGTTTCGTTTCGCGATACTTCCGGTAGTGGTTGGTATTTGCTTCGCTTTTATTACTTAGCCATCGCTGCCTTGCTTGTTTTCGTTTATCATGAAGTTTAAGGCATTCTTCATCAAACCAAGACTTGTTTTTCTTATGTTTCTTCTCACCTACACGTCCCTTCACTGCGCTCTTAACTTCATCACGAATTGCCTCCCTCATCCTACTTACATCAATTTCAATATTAATTTAATCTTTATCGGCTATCGACTCGAGTCGGCTAAGATTTCGAACCTATTTGAGATTTTCGAGTTGGTGGTCTGCTTTTACGCTTGGATTATCTAATCGTTTAACTTCAAATTCAAGTTGTTTTGATCCTTTCCTTTCTCTGTTCACGATGCATAACTTTTCCCTTACTTTTGTGATGGTTGAAAAAAAATCATCATATTTTTTTTTCAAAAACATCATTTTTGTTGATTTTTTTTATTTAAATCGGTTTTTACATTATTTTCTTTAGTTTTACAACGGGTCGTGGTGTCTTCGAATCTGGTAACGTTAATTTAATGCATTTCCCGACGTCATACAATGATGAAATTTTGCACAGCGACGTAAATCTGGTGATAATACAATAGCCTATTGTTACTTTCATTTATTTCTATACCTAGGTATATTTATATATTTTAAAAGCATATTATTTTTTTTAAAATACAGACTTCTTTATCCTAAAATAAATACTAACCAGCAATAACATGGGGTTTGGCTGGTTGCAGAACACATTAGGATTTGTGTCACAAAATATTAACTTGAGAAAAAGTATTCCAACAGCGAAATAACTCGAAAAAATAAACTTTTTAAAGACATTCTTTTCTTAAACAATTCGTACTAAAAAATAAAAAAATAATTTAGTTTTTGCATGACTAAAAAGAAAAGCATGCGGCGCCAATTAAATAATTTATAGAGTGACTGTATATGGGAGAGCGCCCCATGCTTTTGTTTTTAGTCATGCAAAAACAAAATTATTATTTTTTAACATTTTAGTACTAATTATTTAAGACAAGAATGTCTTAAAAAGTTTTTTTGTTATTTTTTTTAAAAAAATAAATAATTCTTTATTTAAATAACTTGCGGTACTGATACAGCTACTAAGTTAGTTTTTTCTTTTCAAATACCTTAGGCAGTAAACACTAAAGTACAATTCACAAATATGTTGTATTCGCTACGGAAGATAGCCATGAGAAAAGGACAATTACAACAAATTGTAATAGTTTTGAAAAGAAAAGAAGATATGGCGTTACTTACGGTATATTTTACCAAAAACAGTCAACATGTAGGAAACTTCTACGTTACTTTCATCGGTACACGATGAATGAATTGGTTTCAGAGGTGTATACACCGTAATTAAGTTCGAAAAAGAAACGATTTACAATGTTTCTTCGTATCTGCTTTCCTTCTAATATGACGTCTGTGCCTTCCTTCCTTCCTTCCTAAGCAACCGCAAAGTTTATAATCGCAATTGCTTCATTTTTTTTTTCACGCTACATCTCCCGAACGAAATGTTCCACGATTTAAGTTTTCTATGATATATTTGGGTTCATTTCAGTTAAGAATTTTCTGCTCTCAAAATTGTACTATCCATCTGGGAACATCTTATGACAAAAGATTCCGTAAAGTATGATAGCTATTTTGCAGCCGGGGTCACTCAGGGATAGACCGCTCACCTACGGTCCGTGGGGTCCCCGATTCGATCCCAGATTGTGCCATGTGGACTTCGCGGTGAACGAAATCGGTGTGCGTGGGTTACCTCAGGGTTCTTTCGTTTCCTCCCACTTTCTACTTTCCACCAATTCTCCCATCATCATTCATACAATCTGATCCAAATTTGTCCTTAGGTAAAATTCAAAGCCATTTAATACATTGAAATCAATAGTGGATACACAGTTTTGCATATTCTTTCTTCAGCATACACATAGGTAAACTGTATATTTCCATAAAGAATAAATTATTTTGAGCAGGTTGTGAAGAAATTAAATCATTTGATGCAAATACATTTTGCGTAATAAAAAATAGGTAATGTTACGAAACAACCATTTTTGTTTTGTAAACCAAAACTGGATTTTTTTTATTTTCTGTGTGTTCGTTTTCATACGTATTACAAAAATATACATATTTGTAATACAAATTATAAACGTATAATGTGAATTGGGTTCCTACGTTATCTTCTAAACTTTTTCGCATGTAATATGAAATGACCAATATAATAGTCTCTAAAACTTCTAAATCCATCACTTTGGTTTAAGTGTACATCATAGGATCACATAGGATCTCGAAGGTTAATTTTAATGCTTACATGATTCAAACCACAAAACTATTAAAAATACTGCACTTTTTTCTACGTTTTAATATATATATCTGCCACTAACTGGGAGGAGACCCCTTAATTGCTCTTGCTAAGACTCAAGGGAACCGACCGAGGTAGACGCCTAATGTCCAATTCATACGTTCACGCCGTGGGGCCTGTTAGTACCCAAGCAACTGCTTGGCGAACGAACATGGATGGGCTGCTCACCAACTCGCATTAGCTGACAGCGTAGTGAGTCAAATGTCAGCACCCCTCCTTTCTTTATACATGATGGTACAAGTAAGGAAACAGCCTCGGAGAACCCATTGCCCGGAGGACGGAATGCAGCTGGCAACGGTAGCGGTCAGTCCTGCAGGAAGGCAGAGGGTCAAAATGCCCGGGTTTGGACTGTAGACTGCCAGGACACCGATACGGCAACTCGAACGGACCTATACGTGGCGACTCTCAACTGTCAGTCACTTGCAGGAGAGGACAAATTAGAAGAATTACAGAATGAACTCAAGAGGATTAAGTGGGACATCATAGGACTATCAGAAGTGTGGATAAAGAATGAAGACCAGTTGGAACTACCGTCAGGGCACACGTTCTACTTCAAAGGAACAGAAAATGGAAAACAGATAGGCGTTGGCTTTATAATTAATAAAGACCTGACGTCACGGATCACAGAAGTTGAAGAAATTTCAGATAGAATCGCACGGGTAGTAATAAAGATAAACAAGAGATACAGTATACAAATTATACAAGTGTATGCTCCAACAACCTCACATCCGGAGGAGGAAATCGAAGACCTATACGAGGAGATACAGAAGATTTTGGATAGTAGCAAATCGCATTACAAAATTGTCATGGGAGGCTTCAATTAAGTATATGTCTCCCATTATTAGGTATATTATATTAAGTATATTATATATATATATTAATTAAGTATATTAAGTAAGCATATGTCTCTTTAAAAACTGTGACACATTTCTATATAAACAATAATGGCCCACCCTGAAACTTGAAAACAAATTCCTGAGTTGGTCATCGTGAATCAGTTTTTTATCCTACTTCGATTTAAGGTTAGAGTCACTCTCTTTTTTCACGAATACATTAAAGTTACTTACGGGACGTCCTTTAAACTTATGATGACTTAAAGGACTTAATAATAATAATCCGATAGAAATTTAATATCAACGTGATCAAACATTTTCATTTTATATTAATGTTTAATAACAAAGTAAGACCAAGTAAAGTCTCCTAGAATCTTAGATTTTTTTTTCGGATTCTAAATCCTATTTTGGTAATCTTTCTAAAGAGATTTTTTCAAATTTATCACCAAAAGTTTGTTTGTATTCGATGAGACCCGAAGGGACGTATAATTTCATTCTTGTCTAGATTGTTGACAAGATATTTAAATAAAGGCCAGACATAAAGGTTATATCTTCACCACCCTTGGCCAGGCGAAAAAACTTCAACCGACACTTCATCAAGAAATGCACGCGGCCTTAACTACAACCAAAGAATTAAACAAGTAACACTACAGATCCTACGTGACCCTGGAAATTTTCATAATAAAATTAAGTGTAAGAGAAAGATAGGAATAAGGCAGATTATATTCCTAACAAGAAAATGACTGTTGTTAGCGCCTATGTACACACAGATTCCTAGAAATTAGTCGATCGGTCCATTTTCTAGGTACAATAAGTTACACGTTCCCTGTGTTGTGCCCAGAAATTCTGACTAACCTCTTCCTGTGAGGGTTTCACCACCAAATTCTCAAACATATTCCGCTACTTTAAAGTTTTTACTGTTAAAAATGAATACAAATCCTTCAAAACTATATTTAAACGCTGCTAACCCTCCAAATGGATATCCTGGCAGAATCCCTGGTCTGCCATATGTGTAATATGTTGCCACATTGTACGATTTTAGAATAGAGAAGAAATTCCATTGACCGATTTCTATGAATGCTAGTGTACGTCAAACGCCACTCTAGGAACCCCTTAAATATAAGACGAGTGCTACCACTCATCCACCCGGAGAATCCCACCCTGTATGCACATACCATATCTTCTTGTTTCCGTATACCATGCAAGAGGTGGAATAAACTATACTATACTTCGTACTTCCGTTCCAGTGCTAGAATTTGTCATTTCCACTTTGCACATTGTAGACGCAAGCTTGAGTTTACACCACAAACAATTCTGAAACTGTTCCCAGCAGTGCCGAAGGACAAAGGGATTTTTTATTCTCTTCTAAAGAGTTCAATTTGTGGTTCTCTCTTTGAAGGGCGTTTCATCTAATTGCTGGACACCGCACAATTTCCCTCGTCACCAGGAAAAATCCTCTTCAAACACACAAAGTTGTTACACAAAGGAAGGCTGTTCAAATGAACGTCCCCGCGCGGCCTCACTTTCTGTTCTCTTCCTGACAGAATTGTCCGATACAGTTTCACTTCCCAAAGGTGGTGCTGCGTGGAGATAGTTGAAAGCTGATAGAATAGTTCTCAAAACTGCTATCCAGGGAATCTGCCAAGGTTTTCAGTTTAGGGGGGGTGTAAATCCAAAATTGGGGGCATATAAGTAAAGTTTTGCAGGTACTTCGTTTCTGTAACCATAAGAATTTTGAGTTTGGCAGTGTGTTATCGAGAATTTGGAGAGTGACACCTGTCATTGTGTACAGTGTTTCTTTCAGGAATAATACATTTTGGCGGGAGGTATTTTGAATCTTTAGAGGAGGTGAAAACGGAGAGAGGACGTAACCCTCTACAGGAGCTACACACCACAGTGGGTAGCAATAGGAGGCCTCATAGCCTCTTCAACAAAATAATAATAAAGACTGGAGAAGTATAGAAAGAAACAGGAGAAGTACGTATGTAGTTTATGTTGACTGATGAAACCTTTCCATTTCTACTATATGAAAAATCAAGCATTACGTCCCACATTCATGCAACCTCTACATCAATTCATTTAATTGTCATACTAATATTATCTTCCCGCGCCCCACACACACATACAGAGGTACAGTGCATATTTGTCGCATAAGCCCCGTTTTCGAAAGCCCTATTCCTTCGAAAATTCGTTACGTCGACTTACGTTCCCACAAAATAACGATTTTGTGTTTTGCAGAATCACTAGCCACCTCTTGAAAATGTAGCTTCAAGAATAAGTCTTGAATATTTTTTTATGTTACAAAGATATCACAAGGAAAATATTTATTGATTGTGAGTGATATAGTCTAAAATTTTGCAATTGTAAATTTCCAAGATTTCTTGTTTCCTTCACTACATGGGTTGTACTTCTAGCAGAAGAATGAATGAGCCCAAGGTAGGACTTTGGAATGAGCCTTTGTTAAAATATTTGTTACTTTTAATTCGGTGATTGGCTTAGTCTGGGGGTAACACCTCCGTGTACCCCCTGAAAGAAACACTGATTGTGTATGCCAGAATTCCTATACAAGGTATATCTGCTGTCATAATTTTCAAAATTATCACCAATTCAATTGTTTTTGTACTTCAATAGACAAAAGTTAGTTGCACGCCACAAGTTTAAATTCATTTTGTTGTCTATTGACTGCATGTTAAACCTAAGAAAGTAACTTAAAATAAGTTGCCAATCTGCAATATATCCAATGGAATGTATCCCTCATCTTGGAAGTACGTATATGCTAATTTCACCCCTACCAACTATAATGGGTATTCTGCCCGAAGGCAGATCCTGACTCGAAGTCCCTGGGCAAGGCGAACCTATGGTGGTTTGCTATTGCCTTCTATAGGATGCAGATGGCATCCTAAGGACGGGTTCTACAGTTTAACGTGGGCTTCGAACCACTTCTGCCCCCACCGTGAATCGAAACCGGTACATCTTAATTATAAGGCAGCGAGAGTTACCACTCACCCATGGGTGTCATTCATGTAAGTGGAGACTTCCAATAATGGCAAGTGTTTGTAATCTAATAGCAGAAGACTTTAAATCTCGTAATACGTCATGGATTTGTCAGATTCTTCATCTGCAAAATTTGTATTGATGAAAAAAAATGAGTGTATTGTTATGTCCCTTAAAAAAAATTAGACAAATTAAATAGTAATATTTCGCCTTATTACCATTTTAAATTAAAATGAAGAAAATAATTTGAGAAAATAAAATATTGGAAGTCTTGAAACTTTTAATTTAGTCTCCTGGAAAAATAGAGAATATGAACTTATCAGGTTTTCCCTATGTTCTCTTCAGATTGTCTATAGAGTATTTGCGTACAGAGAGAATATTCCTAAGCCACCGCATTCCTATTTAATCATCTAACAATATGAGAAGAAAATATATACAAAACGCACACCCTTAAAAAGTTAAAACAGTTTCTTTTATTAAGCCAGAAGATTCATTTGGTGCAAGCTCTAGTACACTCAATTATTTGATCGTCGTAATGTAACATAGAACAACTACAGCTTACTCTTTCTGCTAAGCTACAAGAACAATATCTTAAAATCAGTCTCGGCCCATACGACCATATCACACCTGCATTAACTGTTCCAATTTCTCACATATACCTTGTGATTGGAGTCGGCGATTTAAATAATCTAAATGGGCTCAGGAACTGGTTCAAGATAATTTTTATATCTGTCGCTATGATTTACATCTGACCATCTCTTACTTGTGCTATGAATTTTAATTTGAAATGAAATTTGAACAGTCCTCGTATTCATCAGAGAAGAGAAGTAGATGGCTTAGCCCTGTCCCCACAAACGTTCTTAGACATGTCCATTATATGTGAGGGTATGTAGGGCGTGCTAAATATGAGTGATTTGAAAACATTTTAAATACTGCATTGGATTGGATACGACATTAAAAATAGTACGGGATTTGTAATGGTTCCCTCAGTTCCATTTTTGTTTTGAATTATGTTCATTTACTTACCATTGTGTGTGTAGGGTTACCAACTGGAAATTGTCAAATGCAGGACAAAACTCCTAAAAAGACGGACTTTTTTTTAAAAAAAAAAAAGCCAGGCACCATGAATTTGCAGCAATTAACATTTTTTCTAGGCACAATTACCTTCGTTATGTACCTTTTTTATCTAGTGATAAAAGTTTTGGGGAGGTCAAAGACAAAAATATTACTTGCTGATGTGCTAGCTCTTACCATTTCTTTTGTACTTTTCACAATTTTGCTAACGGAGACAAAAATAGTCGAGTGCGATATATCGACAGTACCACCAATCACGCACCCTAGTAGCTAACAAATGTGGCAAATTACTGCTCGTGACCATAAAGTTAAGTGTAAATAACAAAAACAATGCAGATTTAGGTGTAGTAATGTCTTCTTAACTTTATTTTTAAAATGCCGGACTTTTTCAAGAAAAAGACGTTTCTAAAAATGTTTTTAAAAAAACGGGTATGTCCGTCAAAAACCGGACGGTTGGTAACCCTATATGTGTGTAATACATCTGCAGTTTCCAACCGTGCGTAAATATTAACACTAAATCGTAAATCTGCTTTCCCTTTTAATATTGCAATTTATGTTGTTATTTTCTGATCAAAGAAAATAAAATGACAGGATTATATCCTGCGAGTATTTCTGCATGTTGCTCTGCTTCTATAATTACCTAATGCAGGCCATTTTGACGCTATGTAGTTTCAGTACCTACTATTAATCTGCCTGAGAGAAAGAGATGATTCGGCTAATGAAGCCGAGGAAAATCAATCATCCTTCAGAGGGAGATCGAGGCCATGAGAGCGTCAGCGCAAGAGAGAGTGAGCATCAACACCCGGGTGTCAGAAATATCGATGACGTATCGCGTGTTAACAAAGTGGACAGTGTCACATTATGCTATCTCATGGGACCAGTCGCTGCCATCGTTACTTTTTTCTTCTTTTCTCCTCTCATCTCCGTATCTATCACATGATTGGTCGGAACTGAATAGGCTATCGGCATTGAAAGATATTAAAGTATGAAAATATTAAATGTCGCATCAAGCGCGAATACGTGAAAGACTAAATGGCCATTTAGTGACCTAAATTGAGATAAAAAGCATGTTACAAAACTAAAACCGGTGGTAATCTGTGTCAGTCCCACCCAGCGAGCTCTACGTTACGATACTGAAGTGACTGCTTAGTGTCGAAAGATAGACGCCAGAGCAAATATTTGAATCACTAGTTTTGAAAAGGTCATGAGTCAGAAAATGGCGATTGTGTTGAGTACACTTTTCCTTTCTGTGAAGGCAGATACACCATCTAGTTTAAAAATGGCATGAGTACCTATTTTACAATAGGAGTTATAGTTATTTGCAGATCTGTGTTTGTTGTGAAAAAGGCATGAGTCAGTGAGTGATACTTTTTTCAAACTAGCAGACGGTGTTGGCAGCTGTGAAAATGGCGTCGTCAAGTGAAGATGATATTGCTCTGTCTCCCAAAAAAACGTAAAAAAGGTGTGATAAATAATGAAACATACAAGCAATTGAAGTTAAAACTGCTAAAGTCACCGAAGACTGCTACAAAGGCACCGAACATGTCAATTACGCTGGCAAAACAGCTCCTGCAAGAACAACAGGAAAAGACTGCAATTAAGTTTACTGCATTCCTGTAGCCTAATTTTATGGATATTTGCCTATATTGATAGTTTTGACGGTTTGTTAGTGATTTTGTTAATCGCAAGTTTGAAGACAAGCAAGAAGCAAAATTAATAATTATGTGCACATCATTACTTGAAGAAATAATAGTTTGGCACAACATATCTATATAATCTTAAAACATCAAAAACATTGTTTCTAATAACAGCAATGACCTCTACTAAAAATTCGGCCACGTAGGTTAGTCAAGGACAGAGGTTAGAAAAAAAACTTAGTTTGGTTTTCTATTTCCTCTTTATCTTCCGAAAACCACCACTTAAAAAAAAAACAGTAGGTCTGTAACTCTAATCAATTAACACCTTATGTATAGCGTACAAGGGCACTTTCCAAGCAAATATTTCGGTTGAATTACGGGTTAAGTATTCATGAAGTGGTAAATCGGACCCACGATAACCGTAGTTCAACCAAGTGTTTCTTATGGAATGCGTCTCATGAAGTATTTCCTAGTTAAAGCTTCTTATGGAGTTAGTATTTCCGAGCATGGTACTAAATAAAAGGTGATGCACGGGAGAGGTTTTAATAAGATTTTCAACACACATGAACTGTTGTAAATATAACATTGTGTAGATTAGAAAGGCGATCCATACACCTCTCTCTCTCTCTCTCTCAAAGGCACAAAAAGCAAAATGAATACAATACTTTTTGTATATAAAGGCTATGAACGACGTTTATTAATAATTTATATGAAGTACACAACCTCAACTTTACTCAACCCAACATAAATGAGTAATAAATTGCTACAATTTAATTTTAGTGAAAGTTAGTAAGAGGAGTTTTTGTGCATTTGAGAGTTCATGTGTCATATTACGATTTGTACGATTTTTAACAGCAATACTTATTTCCTTTGTTTCAGGTGCAAAAAACGTGTTTTGAGAAATTCACTGACAGTGACAGGGTGGATATTATCACTTTCTTTAATGATTTGCCAACCAAAGACATTCAAGACACACATCTCCAAGGTCAAATCCCAGTTTGTTGATGTTAAAGTGCGCCGTCCAAGAAAGGACAACCCAAAAGGTCGAGCTGTAAATTACTCCTTTGCTGTAAGATGCAACCGAAGAAACACTAATGTTTGTAAGAAAGCATTCGTCAGCCTGTATGGCATTACGGGAATACGTATCAGAAGGATTTGTGTGCTGAAGTCTCAAGGAAAATCCCCAAAAGAGGCAATCTTTCATTTGGTCGACCTCAAATTGACATCTGATCAAACAAAGTGTGAAGAACTCTCTCAGCGAATCTCAAGCAAATCCTTGAACTCAAATGCCAGCCGTGTCGCTATTGCAGAGAAGATGGTTCATTTGCGCAGAAGTAAGAAGTTCTATAACAAAATACAAGCAGTGGAAGAAATTTGCAAGACACGTGATGATACTGCTGGAATTTGCTTCGATTTCATGCAAAATTTACCACTGCCCAAAACCCCAGTCCTAGAGATCTAAAGGTTAACTTTTGTGTGTCTCAGTTCTTCTACTTTGAATATTCTCATTGAATTCCTGTAGTTGTGAAAGCAAAAGAATCCATCAATGGGTTTACAGAACATTCATTTCGACTGATCAACGGATTTGTGAAAGCCATACCACCCTTACCAACAGAGAAAGCTTACTCTACAGACTGCCCAATCAACGCCAAGAAGATAGCAGATATCTAGCAGCTCCTAAAGTACATTCCTGATGATGAGGAAATGACAAAGTTCTACAAAGACGTGGTCAACTGGGCTAAAACAGAACAAGTTGAAGAAGAAAGTGATTATGACTAATACTTATGTACAAATTTCATTGCAACATGCATTTTATTGCATTTATTCTATTCAAAAGTGTCTAGTAAATGCTGCATGAAAAAGGAAAAGAAATATTAAATGTTCACTTATTTCACATTTGTTTTGAAAAGGGCTTTAGTCCAAAATTTTATTTATTTATTTTGGAACACCAATTGCTCACAACACGATGTCCATTTCGTACAATGACAAGCAAACTCTATTTTATTTTAAACAGAGGTCGATCATTTCATGTCTCTCAGGATTTTCACAAATTAAACAGGTTTTTTTTTTCTCATAATTTTACTTTTCTGATTCATGACCCTTTCAAAACTACTGATTCATTTAATCTCGCTTGTCCACTTGCAGTCGAATTTAATATAGGCCAAATTATCAGTTCTAACCCAGATTTTTACACGTGTTATCGCTGTGTGGCCTGTTTTAATCCATGTCTTAATTCTTGAGTTATTCATGTGAGGCAGTGAAAGAGAAAGTGGTGAAAGTCAGTTTCTCTTTAAGTTGAGTTAAGATCACATCTGAGTAGCGGTGTGAGCTTTTCTCGCAGTCGCCCCCACCAAAATTTGAACACCTGTGCCCCATTAATCTTAATTTTGACGTTTCTCACGACCTTTGGTGACCCCTACCATATGGAGCTTCCGGTCCTGAAGGGAGCGACCGTGGGAAACAGCGGCCACCCCCCGACTCTTCCGGTCTGATAACGCATATATGTTGCTTATAGGGGTCGTCAGTCTCCACGTAACTATGTCGAAGGCAAGTGCTACTGAAGTTGTTATTACTCCGCCCGCCGAGGAGCCCTGCAAATGCTCTCCGTGCTGGGTGGACGAAGCCTGCATATACTCGATCATTGAGGACTGGTTTCCCGACCATGCCATGCTCTGTGAAGGGTGCTTTAATAACTGTACTACTCCATGCAATCATATCTGCTTTGAACATCGTGGAGGCTATACATTTCCAAATACCTCAGCTTACGAGATAAATAGACTGAATGAAGAACGTACGAAATTGATACTGAAAGATCCAGGGACTGTACAAACACTGTTTCACTTGTATTTGGAGAAACATCCAGCAGGAGTTACGCTGAAGGAAAACTTTGACTGGGGCATTCGTCACATACTAAGAACGTGTCCCTGGGAAATGGTAACATTACTCCGTGCCAAGGACCGTGCTCCCCGTGAAGACCCTGTGGTGTAGTGAATTATGGCTCAGTGTTTGAATTGTAAGGGTGAATATATAGTGGACAAGTGTATTTTGAAAACTGTGAGTGCATATTTAAAAGAAAATCAAATTCAATGTAGTGAATGTAATTTACATAGTGTGCATGAGTGTATGTATGTATGGAACACAGGAACAATAATCGCACAACATGTCGAAACTCATATTAATCACCCGGAGATTTTTCAAGACTATTATGAACATTTTCAGCAACAGGGTCATTTTCATATTGGGAAAAACACGCTGTTTAAAGTTTGTCATGAGTTCATAAAAGACCCAGAGTGTATTGCTCAGTTAATACCGTTGATTCTTGAGCAACAAAATCCTATTGGTTCTGGTTTACTAAACACAAGGCAGTACATTCTTGATTTTCAGGGATTCAAAATTTCGGCGAATGAATACATTATGCGTGAATTTTGTCTAGTTGCATGTGATGCAACTCTATTATTTCATTGTATGGTAAAATTACCTTGTGAAAGTTATGATTTACCGGTTGGATATCAGAGACAAGTCGAATGGTTAACTCGCAATTTGCACGGATTACACTGGGACACTACGAATGGATATACTATATCCCACATCCGCCATATTGTTTCACAATGTTGTGAAATGGGTTCTGTCTTTTATTGCAAAGGTAGTGAAAAGATGACATTATTACAGAAACTATTCCACATGGAAAACATTGTGAATGTTGAAGATCAAGGTTGTCCTGCCTTACGCGCATTAAGTTTCAAACTCAATACTTCATGTTGTAATTACCACCAGCCAGTGCATGAGTATGCATGCGCACTGCGTAATTGTATGCAACTACAATTTTGGTTAAAGATACAAGCATCAAAAGTGATGGATGGTATATCTACAATTCATTTGTAAAATTGTACTTGCATGATAATAAATGTATACTACAAGGATATGGTGTTTGCTTTTTATTTCATGAAATGAAACCCAAAATAAATTAGAGGTAAAAGGTTTTTATTACAAATAAACTACTCTACTACATGGTACATGGAAAAGTTATTTACATTTTTGATTTTTTGATTTGATTTTTCTCACATAGTTGAGTACCAGATGATCATTTTGTTTTAAGTTGGTTTTATGAAATTTATTCAATACATTTTGATTACGAACTTTAAAGTAAATGTACACAATACAAAACAGTCCGCATAAGACAGACTGGTCATGCTGGTATTGGACACTATTTACATAATAATAATTACAGTTTCTTTGTAAGAATTTCACAATGGGTCTAGGAGGTGAATTTCCTAGACTATCAAAATAATCGCCGATTCTTTTTTCATTAATATATACGCACACCCAATGACTGCCACCACTATTGGAAGGACTTAAATTTATTATTAATGCGGTTGGGTGTTTTACTTGCACAGGAAGAGTATCTATGGCATATACACCGCTGAATACCGTTGAACTTAGACAATCATAAAGAATAGTCTCGATGATGTTATGAGTCCACATCTGAGTCGATAATCGGTGTTGGAATATACGTAGGACAACGCTTGGGAAGGATATAACGAGATAAGTTCAAGTATTTTAGGTATTGTCCATACGCTTTAGCTTCCCGCACTGCACATCGATACTTTTCAAACTGATGTCGTGGATGTACACACGAAGATACGGGAAAACATAAATCTATATATTTAGGACACTGGAGATCTTCTATGTTAATTACAGGCCGGCCAAGAAGGCGTTGGAGAAAATGTTGGCGTGTTTCTCCGTAGGTACACAACACTGAACTGGCCTGAGTATAAATCATTAGTATTGTTTTAAGATCACTATAGGCCAAATCACCATCATCCCAGTGAAGTCCAATGGTATGGGTAGAGATGTAATCGTTGGTATACTTCAAGGCTATCGGTAACTCCGTAAATGGAAATGGGGGTTTGAAGATCCACGACTGCGACGTATTTTGATCGGGATCCACAATGGCAAGCTCTTTAACCACAAGATCCTGCGTCTCGCCATCTCCCTGGTCAAAGGCTGTGAATTGCACAATACTTCTTTTCATGACGTCCCACGAATGACTGAGGTGAATACAATGTTATTGCTACCTTATATAGATGTCATAGATTTGAGGTATTTGGCAAAGGTATGTTTTTAAATAGCATTATCAGTATAAATGTTGCGATCTTTATCGATCTGGATCAGGGAATCGAATTGTGCGTAGACAATACAGGTGATTGAATGTTGAAGTCGATTTGCAAATCCAATTTTCAAATTTACAGGAGAATCTTTAACAACATCCCAAGTACTATCATCAAGCGTATTGGCAGGAGACAGAATAAAAGCATATAATGTATACCCTTGAGGATAATCATCATAGGTAATGGTATGGCCAGCATTTTGATGGAAAATACCAGTGCCAGAAAACAAGGTGTAATAACTTTGAAGGTACAAACGGTCTGCAAACTTTGGAGTTAAGGGAGTGGGTGGATAAAATTTAGAGCCAACTTGAACCTGAAGATGATTTAAATCAAAGTGTTCGAAATGGAAGGGATTGAGATCATATCGACCATTGAATGCAGTATTTGAGACAAATCCAATGACAAGGCCTTTAGGCACATTACCCAGGAATAAATTATCGAGATTGTATGATGATACATTTTGAGGAATGGTATGTACACGAGTTTCAACTCGCGTTAATGGTAATTTTGCAGTATCTTTAAGCATGTAGCTATTTAGCTGAAGAGCCAAATCAGCTGATATATCCATACGACGGGCATATAGTGTAACA
>JAGDQP010018853.1:0-35840 GCA_022664845.1 Lepisma saccharinum
CTTTATACGGACTATAAGTAGTCTTAGCCCGTGGAGTTCTAGAGCTCTGCACAGGTGATTTTTGTCCCTGACTCTGCGTCGGCATATTGGGAGGAGCCTCCGATTCTTTGGGCGGCTTCGGAGGGTCGTCATGCACATCAGACACTGTTTGGGTTGATACATTAACTGTCTGCGTACCAACCGAGACAGTTTTAACTGCTAGTCTGGCTACAACATGTGAAAACGCAACAGAGGGAAGGGTGCGCTGAGAATCACGTAATCGACGTCTAGCATCACCAGCGGATATTTTCTCTAAGACCATCAGCTCTCGAATTCGTTTTTCCTCCTGAAATATAGGACAGTCCCGCGACCAGGCCGTGTGTTCACCCTTGCAATTGACACACTGAGGTTTCAGTGATGTGCAAGGATCCTCACCATGGCTACTGGTTCCACAAATTGCACAAACAGCAGAGGTCGCCTTACACGACGTGCTGGTGTGTCCATAGTGCTGACATTTAAAACAGCGGAGCGGACTGGGTATATATGGACGGACAGGCAAGCAGTAGAAGGCTGCCTTCACGTCCTTAGGAAGCTTTGGCATGGCAAACGTCAAAATTAGCGAGCTCGTGGGTTGCAGCTCGCCACTCTTACGTGTTTTAATTCGACGAACATTAACTACACCTTGGCTGGCAAGTGCATCTTTAATCTCTTCTTCAGGGACATCTTGAAGGTCCCAACAAGATATTACGCCCTGACTATAATTTAGTTGACGATGCGGTTCAACTTGAACCTCGAATGGTCCTAGCGTCTTCATTCGCAAGAGATTAGTTGACTGCTTGTTAGTTAACGTCTCCACGAGCAAGGTGCCGTTACGAAGCTTTTTAACATGTGCAAGTTCGCCGGCGACATGATTCAGTTGTTTTTGTATGATGAAAGGGGATAACCCCTTCAAACCACCTGGATTCTCTGCTTCATTCTTTACCTTAATAACAAGATATCGTGTGATAGTCGGTACGATACTTGTCTGTTCCTCTACTTCTATTTTTTCTGCTGTGTCACTGGTTGTTTCGTTAACTATATGCGCCTTCTTTCTATTATCCTCAGTGACTTTCTCTTCATTCTGTCTCTTTGGCTTCTTCTTTTCTGTGCGCGAAGGCGACTTGTTAGGATGTGGTGGAGCCATGATGAATTGTAGCCGTAAATGCCCACACTTCTCCGTCTTCGTTCTGAGGAGCCAACGAGGCTGCCGGGTACTACCCTCATCACCCTTGTCAGCAAGCTGGAAATCGAGGCGAAGTCCAATGACTTGGCGTCGAAATCACTTGTACTCCCGACTGATGGATACCTGGGACACCCACTCCCCCGAGTGTTGGCGAGACCAAAGGTCCGAAGAGCTCCCCAATGGCGCACTTCCCAGTCTTAACGAGCTAGACCATCCAAGAATCTGCTGTCAAGAACTAGGCGCTATCCAATGGTTCCGCCCCCTTTCCCCTGGGCCCAGGGGCCATCGTCAATGCAAATACATCCTGTCACATCCTTGGTCTTTGCGCGGAGGAGCAACTCACAGCACAAGAGGAGATGAAATAATGAGTCATCAATGGATGAAAAATGGGGTGAATGTAAATGAAATCCTCTCGGCTGGTCCTCCTTTCAGGCAGCGTAGGTGGTTAGCTGCGAGGGCTGATTGCAGCCAGCAAAAGCCAGCTGGACGATGGGGTCGCCAATTCCCTACGCCGTATACGAGCAGCGATGGTCTGCTGCTCGGGCTATGTGATGATGCATCACGTTGCGGCCCGTAGGCCTGCGATGAGGTCGCCAATCCCCTACGCTAGTGGGAAGGAAAAAATCTCAATAGAGAAGCACTTTGGCCCTGCTATTGGACTTCCCACAGGCAGCAACGATGGTAGGAGCTGCCAGGGCTGATTGCAGCCAGAAAAACTGACTGGGCGATGGGGGCGCCACTTCCCGACGCCGGGTCGCCCTAATTAAGTAAACGGTTTCCATAGCAATTGTCCTGAATTTAATTTACAATAAAGTTAAAAATGTTCCTTGCTGGGAGCTCTTATTGCGACAGTTGCCTGTATTTTCACTGTTCAATAAAAAAAATATAAAAAAAAAGGTTGGCGGACTTATTCCCTTTTGCCTTTAATATGTTTTGACATTTCTTTCAAAGTTAGGGTATTTATCCATTCCTCTATTTCTTAAGAAGGGTTGTTGAAAGGATTACAGATATTTATTTTTAGGTTTGCTTTAATTAAACAGCTACATATATAAGAAAAATGGAATAGGAATACAACAAAAGTGCAAGCAAACAACATTGTTCAAGTTATTGAGCTTCAGGATCATCGATGAATTCAGTATCTTCGTCATTCTGTCATGCATGCGGAAGTGTTTCAAAAAAGTGATGATATACAGGGTTGATCCACTTCTTCAAATACTGTAAGTCTTTCCATTTGTTGTAACTGATCGAACGTTGCTTACCTGTAACATGATTCAATGTTGTGGGTAAGATGATGTTCGATCGGCGATTGCGCTGAACGTTCACTGTAATGAAATCATCGGCAAATGATTTCTTGTATTGGTAACAGAATGGGAAATCTACGCTGACACGAATCCACATAGCCTCACTGATTCTCACAGCTTCTGCAGACTCTGATATCTTGTGGTTTATTAAATGCCCTCCAGTTTGTGCAAGGGAGCTGAAATTCAAAAACTGACTCAACAGTTGTGTGTGGACACAGAATTTTCTGTTAGCGGCAATGAAATTTGCCCAGTCCTGACATATAGTAATCGTTTGGTGAGTTCTGCTGTCTTTCTCAATAATGGCATGAAAAGCATCAACTTCAATATGTGTATGCCCCTTCAGTAAATATTTGTGATCGATAACTTCTAATTGCGGACGTTGTGCAATGATCCATATGTACAACAGGATAAGTGAAAAGTTCTTGTTTTGAGCAGCACAGTTGTCCGACCAGAAGATTATACTTTTCACATTGTGAGGAAGTTCCTGAAGAACAGAAAGTAATGCTGAAGCAATGTCCTCTCCACCTCGACCACCAATACTTTCATCCCAAACAACACAATGGCATTTGCCGTCTGTTGCATCAAAAACTGTGTAGTTGAATGTCCAGAGCTTCCGTTTATAAAAACTTATGGAGTTGGTAAGTTTTGGCGTTGGTAGACACTTTTGTAAATCCACAAGCAGAGTACGATGAAACTTGTTTTCACTGGATCTAGCTTCGTCCGTAGATTTCAACTTGGAACGAAGATCTGCTTCATCAATATGCTTTCTGTACCGTTCCTCCACAGCCGGTTTTTCATCTTCTGTACAGCTTTTTAGTTTGACATTAAATTCATCACAAGAATCCTTAGAGGGAAATTTGAAAGCAATATTGAAATCTTCATTGAATACTCGACGATAAATGGGTTCCTTTACTGGGGTCAGATTTTGTTCATTGCACATTTCAATGTACAATTGATACATCTTTGCTACATTCAGATCACTGCCAAGATAAAGCTTCTGACTTTTGTCTCTGGTGTAGTGGCTCTGAAAAGACGGGAAGCTTTTAATGTGTTCTTTTACGATAAGGATGCTTTGTTCACTAACTTTGTTTGCAGGTATATGATGTCCACTACCATCTTTGGGAATTACTCCTACTGATGATACACGCCTTTTCAGCATTACGTTTTCTATGAACTTGCTTGAAATACTTAGTGTATTAATAAAGAACTGCTTACATACTCGCTCCTTCCGTCGTTCAATCACAAAACTGTAAGTACGGCTCATGTCTCTTCGTTTTTTGCCAGTTCTTGGGCGCTTGCTTTTCTTTGGAGTTTCAACAACACACGAACTAATAAATTGCCTTTTTTGGTCCCAATTACTGCATAACCAAAATTCTTCATGAAGTTCTCTCTGCTTCTTTTCACCTACAGTAGATAAACACTTGTTCTTGCAATTACACGTGCCCTTTATTTCCTTGGCTTGCACCACAACTGGATTCTTACCGCTAAAATCTTCAAACATCTCACCCTTTAATCGTGCTTCTTTCGCCCTGTTTCTACGCCACTGTTCTGGATTTGCAACTTTTCTCCGCTTTCGCTTAGTTACTGTGTCAGTATACACTTGTAGTTCTGCACTAACTTCTGGCACAACAGCTGATGATTCACCTTCTTCTTCAGGCTGAACCTCATTGCGTGGTTGTAGTCTGTCGAGTTCCTTCTGGTGTTGTTGCAATTTGCTATTACCGCCTTGGAACAACCTTCTTCTAACCTTGTAACTTACACTTTCATCTTCATCTGTGCTTGATTCGGTCGAAGGATTTATGACGATTCCGAATCAACTAACGATTCTTCATCTGATGACTGAATATCGTTTGACAAATTAACAACTTCACTATTATCTTCTTGCTCCACACTTTTGTTATTATCAGATTTATCTTTAACCATTTCAAGTATTTTAAATCCACGAGTGAAACGGCTGGACATCTTGCACCGCGAACTGACGCGACTGGAATGTGCAAAAAGCTATAAGTCAGATATACTTGTGTATGAAAGCGCCATCTACAAATTACAATTGCTTAAAAGCAGTAAGGAATAAGTCAGATTTTGTTGACTTACTCCCTTTTGTCTTTAAGTGCCTTCGGACTTATATCCAATTTTATTATTGCTATCTCCTAAATTATTCATAATACAACTACAAACTTTCTAACAATAAGAGATATTAGAACATGTGTTTCAAATCTGGTAATAACTCATTTTCACAAAATCATGACTTACTCCCCTCTGCCTTTAAGGTCCGGATATACTCTAACCTAATTGGTGGTCGACAGTTGATCGACATTACCGAAAACCATTGATCATTGCAGAGAAAGTTATTATGCTCCAAGTACCACATTAAGCGCAGATTTATCATTGTCTCAAATAGCCTGCATACGCAGCTAGAGAGAGCAATGAGCTGGTAACTTGGGGATTTAGTTTATCTTTGTCAGGTTTCAGAATGGGGATTAAAACAGCTTCTCGCCAGTTAGCAGGAAACTTATCAGTCCTCCAGATCTGATTATAGAGATTTAGCAAGAACAGCTTTCCGTGGGAGGGAAGGTGTCGCTGCATTTCATAATGTATATCATCCAGTCCAGGGGATGTGTTTCTAACATCCCGTAAGGCAGTATCAAGTTCCAACTCAGGGAAAGAGACATTACAAGGTTCAAAATTATTAGAGTGCAAGCGTAGAGAAATCGTCTCTGTCTGTCGATTTATGTTTACAAAATTAGCACTATAGTGCTGAGAGCTGGATATTGCTGCGAAGGCTGCTCCAAGAAGACTAGCTATTCTTCAGAGTCAGTATGCAAGACATTGTTGTGCTTCAGATCAGTCAATGGCTCAGAGCGACAGTTGCCTTGCAAACGTCTGACCCGTTCCCACACGTCTCGAACTGGCGTTTGTAAATTAATGGAAGATACGTATTCACGAAAGGATGTACGCCGAGTTTGTTTCATAAAACGTCGTATATATGCTTGTGACTGTCGAACTGCATTTAAATTTCTCGCATTAGGATATCAGTTGAGCAACTGTACAGCATGACTGCGTCGTTGCCGTGCTAGTTCGAGCTCATCGTTCCACCAGGGAAGAGAACGCCGACGTGGCGTTCGGCCAGACTGTGGGATGGAACATCTGGAAGCTCGCAAATTTTCACGGTTTAAGTACTCAACCGAATCATTGAGGGGCAGATCTCCTTGGTCAACTAGTTGGACACGAGTTTCATATTTAGTACAGTCGGCACCTTTCAGATGCCAATGCGGTAATTCTCGTGGTGCTTGAAAAAGGTTTAAAAAGTCTAAAATTACTGGAAAGTGGTCAATACCACATAGATACACGCCATGCCAGCATGGGTGCAAAACCTGCACTGCTGAGAGACAGGTCTATCGCTGAGTACGTGCCACTTGCCAAACTAAAATGCGTGTGAGCACCAGTATTTAATCAAACTAAGATTGCAACACCGCCACATGCACGGCCATCAGTTGGATAATATGTGCCATATAGTGGGTAGATCTTCAAAATCACATATACAGTAGTTTTAAGCTTTCTTCCTGAAAGCAGACTCTAACAGCGGCAATATCTGATAACAAGACTTGTAGTTCTTCATAGTGGGAATGAAATCCTTAAGATTCCATTGGAGCAATGCCATTAAGAGTAAGATTAAAGAGAATTATTTCATTTTTAACCTAAAAAGTTTCCCTCCTTTCCGACTAGAGTACATTCCGAGTTCATCAGACCGTCCTCAATCAAATCTGAGTTTAGGTATGAACTCGATGCGTTCAAGGCAGGTGGAATCTGTTGATGAGCTAGTTGAGTAGCAAGAACAGTAGTCAGACGCTTGATGCTCGATACTAGTGGTGACATACGACTAGATCTTGAAATTTTACTGGTACGAAGAGTACATACACCCCGTGGAGTCCTAGAAGACTGGACAGGAGACATTCGTCTCTCAGGATGGGTCGGCGCAACTTGATGTGTTGGTGAGGCTTCGCGATTTTTAGTAGATTTGTCAGGGTGAGGTCCCTCAGTTTGAGTTGACAGATCAACTGCCTTGGTGCCAACCGAGACAATTTTAACTGGTAGTCTTGCTGCTATTGTTGAAAACGCACCAGATGGAAGGGTGCGTTGAGACTCTTACTCGACGTTTTGCATCACCAGCAGATATTTCCTCTAAAACCATCAGTCCTCGAATATGTTTCTTCTCATTAAAAATTGAACAGATATCTAGAAGACGACCAAATGCAAGTAGATTAAACTGAGCGTGTATTAGATATGTGGGGAAAATGGAACATACAAGATAATTTGAAGAGCCAATCAGTTGCGTTAGGCAGAAATGAAACAATCATTTCTCTTCTGAAAAATTATTGTCCGCTAAGCAGGCGACCAATTTAACTGTGCACTTTTCCACTCGTATTTACCACAGTTAATTTCTGTAAAATGTTTTCCTCGAATGCAACTCAACGAGTATTGTGAAATGTGAGTCGAACAGAGAAATGGTATATCTTACTTAAAAATATTAAAGAGCAATTCACGAGTACTGATACATCCAGCCAAAATTTTAGGACCGTGCATCGTTTAGTCTTTCTACTTGTCCATGAAGGGCACAGACAGAATTTGGTGCGCATTGGTCCAATGATGTGAATCTGTACCGGACGTACATAGATACGAACAGATTTAGAATCAATACTACGTAACTACAAAATGTAAATGATAAAAGAAGTGGTAAAAGATTCACGGAATTTCGCCAATCGTTCACAAGTCTTCAACTAGGCGAAGCCTACAAATCCCCCAACGCGACTGTCTGTAGTTTCAACATGCTGTAAAACCCTGAAATGTAAGGCTGAGTAATTTCAACGATCAACATAATTGTACACACGAGCAGCAGTTCTGAGTCCATGTACAGGAACTTTAAATCTAGATGATAAACAGATTAAGATAAGATAAAATGAATTTTATGGGTGGTAACAGCACTATGGCTTACGCCCGTCCCGAAACAGATTAAACATCCCACTGAATGAAAAATCACACGAAGCAAAGGAAATACTGCAGCCCTTTCTCCACCTGGTCCCTTTCTCGGAATGCCTGGCGGTTGTCCAAGAATTCCAACTCAATGATATAAAACATCCATAAATAATGAGCAAAGTGGAAAGCATAAACCGACGTGGGTCTGAATCAAGTTCAGCCACAAAATTAAGTGACTTTCCAACGTGAAGTACAGTATCTTCCTTCAGAAACTGAGGCAGCAAAACAGGACACTAGCGCGCGCGAACACACACACACGCACACACAGCTAGCATGACGCGATTAACACTGTTACGAGCAGAATTACGAGATTAAGAAGAGAAAGAGAATGCGTGTTACACAGCCATTAGTCAGGAAAGAACTCTTCTATTTTTAATGCGAAATAAACCTAAATGATATTATTTTTAACATGGCTCACCTAACTGCAAATAGTACTTAACATAGATTAAGAAAGCGTTATTTGGTCTCTAAGTAAAACTTGCGAACTTTATTTTGTATGGAAATATGGAAAAAAAATATTTTCCATATTTAGTAACTGACCTCGGCCCGTCACTATTATGAATGCGATGCTAGCTAAAATTCACATCCATGCCCAGCCGGAATTCGAAATCGGGACCTTCGAGTCGCAGGCTTAGCGGCCCAACACACACGACTACCAGGTCGATGTGGTCGGTCATTATAATATTAGTGTCAGTTACTCATTATAACATTACCGAAAGCTTTACTAATTATATAAAAGTTGCTCGAAGCAACGTTCATTTCAATTCATACACAGTTCACAGCACGCAAGACAAGTTCACAGATACTTACCTTTCCGTATCCATTTTACTGTCTAGGTTTTCAAAGGGTTCAGTAATAAAATATCGAAGATAGCTAATTTCTTGCCTCCCGTGAAAAGATTACTTGTTTCATTAAACTGATTTTTTTTCTTTTTTACATATTTGTAGCTAAAAAAAAATAACTTTCGTAATTTGCATATGATAAGTGCTGAACGTTCACAGGTAATGCTTCTTTGACTGCTATTATTTCCTTCGGTGCATGATGATATTTTCTTGCAGGATTTGGTCAATTTCGGTTCATCGGTCGCAAATCAGTGTCTTCGGTCCCTCGTTATGCACATCTGTGTGTCGAGATTCATCATCGTCTACACTGAATGGGGAACGCAATACGTTTCATTATATTTAATGAACCTAGGGAGTATTGAACTCAACATATTGATTTTTTATTATTTTTTACTTTATTAAGTTTCAAATACAGTTGGAGCTGGAGTTTTACAGAGACACTAAATAGCATTACTACACACTAAATAATATGAAATTAAAATTTAAAACGAAACATAACACAGCAAGTGTTATCAATAACATGACGATTATAACAACACAAGAGGAATGACTTAGATATCGGTATTTAGCGTTCAATAGAAAGTATTTTCAGAACCGAAAATATCAATATCTGAATCAAGATTATTGTATCTAATTACTAGTCTATGGAATAAAGAGCGCTGCAGTATACTTAACCTAGGCATCGTACAAAGAAGCAGGTTATTATTTCTGGCTATACGCAACGGAACACGAAAGTAAAATTTAGATATTAATTCTCCAGATCTAAGATTCCCGTTAAGTATATTGTACAAGTACATCAAATCTACCAGCTTGCGACGAGAATAGGGAACGTGGAGACCAAGAACGGATAATAACTCGGGTTTGCTTAAGCTACGTATTCTTCATTTGACTATAGCAAGGAAAAAGTTCAGAACAGAATCAATATGAGATCGATTACAAATACTAGCCATGTTCCAAATTGGGGAGCAATATTCAGTTTTCGGGATGATGAAGGTTTTGTAGAATATACTCAACGAATGAAGGTCCTTAATTTCTGTAAATCTAGAGAAGACCAACTAAGAGCATTGAACTGTTATAGAAGTCACGTGATCAGCAAACAAAAGATTTTCGTCAAATACGACTCCAAGGTCCTTTTGAGAAGAAACTTTAGCGATATGATTGTCTTCAATGAAACAGCCAGGTGGGATTTGATTCCTCTTTAAAGAAATAGTAAGAAAAGAATATTTTAAGGGATTTATTTTCAAGTTGCACGCATTACATCGACCCAAGAGATCAGAGATGGAGTTCTGGAGTTCAGCAACATCCTGTAATGATCTGAGTTGTCGAAATAATTAACAGTCGTCAGCAAAAAGGAAAATTTTGGTTTTAGATGATGAGACATAAGATGGGAGATCGTCCATATATAGAAGGAAAAGGAGAAGGGCCATAAAACTACCTTGACGTATACCAGAGAGAATGGGAACAAAATTAGAAGAGGATCCAGAAAGAACAACACGTTGTTCGCGGCCAATGAGATAGTCTCGCAATAATGAAAGGAAATTACCATGGATATTGAATCGGTGAGTTAATTCATAAAGAAGATCTATCTATCGAAAGCCTTACTAAGATCCAGATAGATGACATCAAGCTGTGTGTTATTGGACAAGCATTGGGTAGCATCAGAAAGTTACACGAACAGATTGGTAAGAGAGGAACTACCAGAAAGAAAACCATGTTGAGCAGAGTCGAGATAGATTTTATAATTTTGTATCGCCCTATCTTTGATGATTCTTTCACACACCACAGACAAAATAGATACAAGAGAAATGGGTCTGTATGAAGAGGCTCATCTCCAGATTTCAGAATGGCCTACTTCCCAGAATAAGGAAATACACCTTCAGCAAATTACCTATTTAAAACACAAGAAAAGGGGTAATGGGGAAATAATTTTCTGTGTACAAAGAGATTTTCATGGACAAAAAGAATTGTGTGTGGGAGAATTTGGAGAAGTAATGTTCATTACCCTTTATTGCGACAAAATTGAAAAAAGAATACTTATTTTGGTTGTAATAAAATTCAGATGCATTAATAGTACAATGTATGCTTTTTTTTCCTTATTCTTTCCCTTACATATGGGGGGGGAGATCCTTGCATAATAAAATATATTTAAAATATTTTTGTCTCCCTTATGTGAAATTACTTTTTTAAAATAACGTGAGGGAGTAGCCAAAAAAAAAAAACCGGCATGGTAGCATGCGCTGTGTTGTAGCTACAGATTCTGCCACTAGACGTTGTTAGCTTGGAGTTTTCCACACTAGTCTGCCGAATGGCGTCAGTGTGTGTGGACTGTTTTGCCCTGGATGCTGCTTTTAGTATGTGTGAACTCACAGCGTTCTGCAATTTTCGTAATATGCGACCACAAGGAACAAAGAGTGTGTGTGGAATGTTTTTCCTGGGGGAAACTGCAGATGACACCGCTATGCATCGGCAAGCCTTTAAGAGTGGTGTTCGGCAAGTTTGCGGGTGGTTTCCCCCGCTTCAAAAACGGCCACATGCCAATTTAAGACCTCGCACAACCTGGTCGTCCTTCGACGAGCACAAATGAGGAAAACATCGAAAAAGAGCAAGAAGCATTAATGAAGACCAACGCAAGATCATTGATAAAATTTCTGGAAGAAACAAATGAATCATGGTATCTGCCAGCGAATTTTATCGGAAGATTTGGGAATGAGGCGGTTATCAGCCAACTTTGTGCCTCGCGTGCTAACCCACGAGGAGGACAAATGCGTGTTGGCTTCGACTTCAAGCATGAACTGCATAATGACCCATACTCCTTGCAAAGATCCTAACTGGGGGGGGGGGATAGTCCTGGTGCTATGGGTACGATCCAGGAACAAAACAAGCATCAAGCCAGTGGACACATTCAAGTCCACAAAAATCGTAGGACGCTCCGAGTAGGAACACACAAGTAACACCAAGGACGAACAACTCCACGCAGAATGACCCCACTAGGCAGACTAATATGAGAAACTCCAAGCTAACAAAGCCTAGGAGGCACGATCTGGAACTACAACAGGAACGCGGACACTGCTGTTACTCCAGTTATTTTTGGATACCCCCTCATACATTGGTATTTAGAAGTTCTAATATCCCAGATCAAATTTCTTTCAGGATAAAAACTAGAAAAGATAATTTATCAACATTCATAAAACAATAATTCTTAAGAACTGGAATTATGCTTTATTGAAGCGGTTTTCAACTGCCAGTCAACGAACCGGTACTGGTCAGCGAAATTATTTTATTGGTCCGTGGCTAGGCACTACGTTGAAGCTATCAGATCTATTATTATCTGTATCATCATTCTATAACGTGAGACTTCAACTGTTTTGCGCACATTTTGACAGTTAAAATTTTGTTTCATTTATTTTCAACAACAAAGACAATCAGATTGTGAAATATGCTGCCACCTTTCGAACATCAAATAAAATACAAACCGACTATTATCTCTGGGATTTTCTAGAACTCCAGACCTATTTCCGACTGGCTCTGTAAAATTCGAAATTTCTCCATAAGTATAAATGTAGTGGACATATGACATTGTAGAATGCTTAACTGTTGTTAATACAAACTGTTCTATAACTCGTTATTTTCTAGCGCATTTGGAGAAGATGAAGTTTTCATAAAATAAATGTGAAATTGGGCATTTTTATTGAAAAATGCCTGAATTTTTCAAATTTCCGAAATAAACAAAATTAATGGGTGCGTAAACATAGAAGTTCATTTTCCTCGTGGGAGCTTCAATGATAAATTTTGGAAGCATATTTTTCAATAATTTGTCAGGATTTTGCGACAAAATGCAATAACACACATCCGTAATGCTAGTACACGTGTCTCGAACATTATTTTGGATAAGGCGTAACAAAAAATTGGGTAGTGTTAAAAAAAATCCCAAATTTTATTTTGAGAATGCCACTGAGCGTCAGATTAATCAACTATCACAGAACTAATGTTCCGATGCTTCTTGTATGTGCCAGTAACGGATATGGGGAAACAGACCCCTTTCCAAAAACTAATTAAAAGAAGTTTACGATAAATATCCTTAGTAAGGACATACTGGCAGAAGCTGATTTTTTTTTTCACAATGTGAAATTTGGCATTTTTAGAAAATAATGTTATTTAGACAAAGCACCTTCTGAGGGGACGGATGGTGGTTATAAAACCAAACTTTTTTTTTTAATACCATTCAGCGTCAAATTAATCGCAAATATCCCACAACAAATTAATGCGATCTACTTGAAGAAGCAGCTGCTTATGTTGAGGTCTGAAGCCCCATTCCAAGAATCACTTAAAGGAACTACACGGTATACGGTAAATGTCCTCAGCGTGAAAATAATGTGAGATGTTAATGTTTTTTTTTTTTAATTAATGTTGGCATTATTGTAGAAAAATATAATTTTCAAAAATTTGGAATGCTATTTTGGAAACTTACCGCCTTACAGGAAGCGCAGAGGGCGTTATAAAAACATAAAATTTCCGGACCGGAGTAAAATTTCGAACAACAAGAAAATGTGAAATCTCACATTTAACTGTACTTAAAATAAGATCTATGCGTATGTCTCTACTGAGTATATTTGCCGTGAATTTTTATTAAGTGATTTTTCGAATGGGGCTCCACCCCCAAGATAGACACTGAGTCACTAAGATAAGATAAAGTCAATTTTATGGGGGGGTAAGCAGCACTATGCCTTACGCCCGTCCCGGTACGGGGAAGCCCCTTATCTTTGTCACGTCTAAACAATTCTGTTAAGAGAATAAAACAATAAAATTATTTAAAAACTGAAACTGTAAAAGGTTTTCAGAAACAACTTATTCGTATAAAAAAACCCGTATAAAATAAAAATGCATATGATCTTTAGTATAACAAGTTTAAAATCAGAACGCTATAAATAGTCCTTCACAAGTTAACAGTAAATAAGAAGATAAAACTTAACAGCTGAAGAACACAATCATCTTAAACAGACGGTGAGAGACGTGTCTCGCGAACATAGGCTACATAAAAACTCTCCGCGAAACATCAGATTCATCCCCTAACCTCACGACATGTCATTGGGGATGTTATAACGTTGTCTGAGATTATTTTCCTGGATAATCTAAAAGAACGTGACCAAAACTTAAAACTGTAACACATTTATTACAATGTGGAGGGTCCAAACGTAGCCACAGGTATTCATGAGTCACGTGAATTTCTCCTATACGTAGGCGACATAAAAGTATTTCTTCACGTGGCACGCCTACCACCTCGGTGAGATGAAGACAATGTTCATTCAATTAGCATTGGAACATAGATTCCGTGATTTTGCGATTAATTTGACAGTTACTGACATTCCCAGAATAAAATTTGAAATTTTTGTAACGTTCCACTCCTTCCTGTCACGCCCCCTGTAACCCTTAGGGCACTGTGTAGCAAAAATAACATTCCAGGATTTTAAAAAAAATCGAACATTTTTCTACAATAATGCACAATTTCACATTAATTGAGTGAAAAACATCATCTCTAGAAAATAATAGTTATGGAACAGTCTGTATGTGTGGATTTTCACAATTTGCGTACAATTTTTGTGGGTTCTATCCTTTCATGAGAAGAATTACAGACGTGAGTTTTTAAATATCAAGGATTTAGAGGCAGAAATGTTTTACACATAAGGAAAAAAAAAATTAAAATATTAACAAATTATACTAAAATTTGCTTTCTACTACTCCGGTCATTTTTTTTTTTTTATTATTATTTGCCGATCGTATCAAAAGGCTGAAAAGCACTGTTTTATTGTACACATTTCTAGTGCACTTTAAAAAAAAAACATAAAACTACGCGTAATTGGAATTATGTACTGCGTATTTATCCGATTTTAGCTTTAAAATGAAGACCGTTAAAGTGGTTCCACCTATTAACTAAATAAATAACGTGTATTCATGAAACATTCACATCACATTTTAAGACTGAAGTGAAGCATATAGCATCTGAAACAATGAACTTTAAATAAGCACATTTGTGTATAAATAAAAACTTTAGTGCCATCGTGCCTTCGGGGGGAAAAAAATCCTTTCGTTCCAATACACCGTATAGTATTAAGTCCTGAAATAATAGACAAATGTGACGTCAAGGGAAGATAATGTTTATTTCATGAGACAGCCTCAAGGCTTTTCGTCACAAACCTAATGAAACGTTAACATACATAAAGCCTGCGCGTTAGAAACAGTTCCTACATCGAAAACATCCGCCAACAAGTTACGTGCCATGTAAAACTTAAATTGCTGGCAAGGCAGGTCGTCCGGGAAAATCTATTGGGCTTAAAGAGAACGCGGAAGTAGCCAAAACATAATTCCTATACACTTATGATCAACAGCTGCTATTCTGTAAGTTGAATTATCTCTTTCTCTCGTTAAGAGTCTATCTAGAAATCAAGCAATAAACAAATGTCCAAGACTTCTCGTCTCGAACTGCTTGTTCCTACAAAATAATAATAATAATTAAAAATAAATAAATAAAAAAATGAATTTTTAAAAAATAGGCAGCTTCTTTTGAGATGCAGCTTCATATTCAAAGGTCTTGACTCCGATAAGCGCTGTCTCCGGTCTTCTCGCTCAAGTCCTAAATTGTCCTTGTATTCACCAGCATCGACTGGGCAATTAGGGACCTACTGGAACTAAGGTCTTGTCTTGACCTGCCCACCCAAATGGTACTGTCACATATCACCCAACGGAAGACATCTGAGACAGCGTGATTCCATTTGGGCTTATTCAATCTAGTTTTAATTTGATTTGTTACATATGGACGAATCGAGACGCAAGGGCCTCAGGTAGCATACACTGTTAGCACGCTTACGTTCTATGCGCGTCGAGATCAAATTCGATGAGCGGTAAACCAGTAGAGATAAGTATCTTCTGGCACGTACACTTCTCAATAATAAATTCCACTCAAATACACTCTTTGGCTATCTTATATCCTGTTTTTGGATTATTTTAGTTTGTTTATTAATGTGTTAATAATATTCCTGCCTGATTGAAATGCCAATATCTGAGATAACCTAATCTTTATGTTGAGTAGCATCTTTACTCCTACTGGGAGTATTTAAAGTATATCCCAATTAACTAAAGATGTAAAACGAATGACACTTCTCTCTATATATGGATATTAATTTATTATCGGTAACAACCTAACAACGATTTCCTTAGAGGAAGATTATTAGTCTATTTCTTTATTTTAAATCACTACTTCAATATTCGTAGATGATTTCTTATTTCATATCATTATCCATTTTACACATTAATCTTCTTTCATCAAAATCCATACAAATAATTACATATATACTCCGTCAATACTTATTGTTTCAGAACTTACCTGTCGTTTAATACATGCTAGTTATCTGCCATCTTTCATAATAAAGGGGGACTGTTGTACATTGAGCATAGTGTACCTTAAAACAAACTTACGTCTCTGACATCCTATGCTATATAGCGGCTACTCCGTACACTGTGTGTCAAGCTTCCCAGCAGTAACCTCGTGGTTTTGTTATATTCAGGTGGCTGTGTTAATTATTATTTAAAAAAAAAAAATCGATAGCTACAAGTAACCATTTTCAGATTTAATAATTGTTTTATAGAGTCGTTACCGTAGCTGATTTCTTTCATATTTAATACAACCTCTGACAAAGTTCGGTGAATGCAGTCACTGCGCTCGACTTGGCATCGATGGCGGAACGGGCCACAGCACTTAAGTGACAGGTGTCGACAGAGATAGGCCGTCGTTGTTACTTATGTCTAGGTTCTGACAAAGAGAATTAATTCCTACATCTTCGGTTCGTTTCATCAGTTAACTTCGCTACAGCACAGACCTAAGTGAAGAATACGCTTTCCTCACCCGCGGAAGTGGAGGGGTGCAGAGTGAAACGTCTCCCTGGATGCAGCTTCCTCTATTCTCCGGTTATCTCATCCCTCTTCGGCCCGTCCATGTTTCTCAAAACATTATTTTCAAACAGCCAGGGTTGTACTCTCAACTTTCGCAGCCGTAAAGTATTAACGCTTGCAAGGGTATTTAACTCATTTCCCGACGTTATACAATGAAATTTTGCACAGCAACGTACGTCAGGTGACAATACAATATTCCATTGTTTCTTTAATGTATTTCTATATATTTATATATTTTAAATCACTTTTTTATATGGACTTCTTTATCCTAAAATAAATACTAGTGTGCAACGAGGTGGGGTTTGAATGGTTGCAGAACACTTTAGGACATAAAACACTTGAGAAAGGGTATTAGAATGCTGAAATAACTCGAAAATAAAATAATAACGCTTATGCATGACTAAAAATAAAAGAATAGGAGCCCTCTTACATACAGTCACTTTATAAATTCTGGAATTGACGTGGCCCATGCTTTTTTTTTTAGTCATTCATAAAGATGCTTTTAACTTCTTAGTACGAATTGTTTAAGAAAAGTATGTCTGTAAAAAGTTCTTTACTATTTCTTTCTGTTTCAACTTCCTTGATATTAATTGCCTGGCTAGGAGTTTCAGGACTGAACAGAAATATGGGTTTTCCATCTCTATGACCGCATTGCTAATAATTAAGTCTCTATTTCCTACATCCCTTTGTGTTTCGGATTGTTATGTATTTAGTTCTGTTCACGTACGCCTACTCCTCGTAAGCTTCTACTAATGTAAGACATCGCCGTCACTTTGGAGTGTATCCATATAATCCCCTATTAAATCTACATCATCCACGTAAACGAAAAGTTTGTTCAAGCCATTTAAAGTTAGACCCTTTCTGTCATCTTTTACTTTTTTGACTACGTAAAGTTAAACAGTAATAGTGATAAGGCATCACCTTGCTTGAATCTGCCGCCAATCTCGAAACTCTGACATATAATTATATAATTATAATTATAATAACCTATAATTATTACGCTTCGACATCCGACACCTCAACAAGAACGTTAATATGTCCATCTTTCTGGCCTCTTTAAAATGAATTATATCAGTTACCATACACATACTAAAGCTGTAAAGTAATATTTGAAAAGTAACTTCTATTAATTTATCTTATCCGGACAATTTTCGGGGGAAAAAAAAAAGTAATTTTTCGACACTTTCAAAATACAATGTACATCTATACAAGTCTAATTAATTCTCCACAGTGAACATGTACCGTGTTGTACTGCATTTGCTCTCAACTGATTAATATATATATATTTGTAAAATAAACAGTTTTATTAATTTATTTTTGTATTTGAAGGCGATTATAACTTGAAATATCGTAATTCTGATTTATCTGGAATTTCGTTCAAAGGGAACAGGTTCGGTTTCTTGAAATCCAGATAAAGGAGGTTTTACTGTACTATAATTTAGTAATTTGTGTATTTTGACTATTGTGGAGGCTATAACGTGCACAAAAACTAGGAACGAAAGTTCTTATTGTAGGAACAAAAGTTTTCATTAAACAAAGAAAAAAGTTCCTTTGAACAAATAAGGAGCTACTTTCGGTGCTAGGTGAGTCCGAAATATAGTCACAAAGGACGTTCTCGTATCACGTTAAAAATGAGGTAAACCGTGTCGGTTTAGCAAATCATAATCGAAGTAGTACCCAATATATCTATGTGTACAAAGTTATGACTAATTAACATTGAGCAATTGGTACGCACAGAAATCTCTTCTATGCTTCATTCGTCAATCAACCATAAAATTGTCTGAAATGTGTGTCTTGGATGGAGCTTCGATTATAATTTGCTAAACTAACAGGCTTACGTGTCATCCATGTAGCTCCTGAATAACGCTTCATTTCAACTACAAAACCAGCATCTGGACATCGTCTCGGTCGTTTCTTTTCTCTAGAAATCCAATGAAGTACATTTGTCGTCCACCTTCTATCTGTTCGTTTAGCTATGTGACCGGTCCATTTCCACTTCAGCTTCTTCGCAGTCTTGATTATATCCTCTACCTTTGTTTGTGCGCGAATCCATTCATTTCTCTTCCTGTACCTCCTGGTTATTCCTAGCATGCATCTCTCCATTGCTCTTTGTGTGACTCTCAATCTTTGAGTCGTTTGCGCATTCAATGTCCAAGTTTCGCACCCGTACATCATTACAGGTAAGACACATTGATTATAAACTTTACGCTTCAGACACATTGGAAGTTTGCATTTGAAAAGTGTACCCTTCCAAACGAACTCCACGCCATTTTGCATCTTCAATTTATTTCATCAGTCAACTTGGCATTCGATGTTTTGAGCTGGCCTAGGTAAACAAACTCATCAACTTTGCTATTGTCTCTCCGTGAATTTTTATTTCCTGCTTTGCAGCATGTTGATCGTACATTACTTTTGTTTTACTTAAATTCATTTTAAGACCTATTTCCGAAATCTCATTACTCAGCTCTTCCACATATATATATACAGTTTATAATCAATGTGTCTTACCTGTGATGATGTACGGCTGTGAAACTTGGGCATTAAATGGGCAAACGACTCAAAGATTAAGAGTCACAAAAAGAGCAATGGAGAGATGCATGCTACGAATAACCAAGAGGAACAGGAAGACAAATGAATGGGTTTGCGCACGAACAAATGTAGAAGATATAATCAAGGCTGCGAAGACGCTGAAGTGGAGATGGACCGGTCACATAGCTAGACGAACAGAGGGAAGATGGACGAAAAGTGTACTACACTGGATTCCCAGAGATAAGAAACGATCGAGATGACGTCCAAATGCAATGGGTACAAAAAATCAACCGTTTTTCAGGAGCTACATGGATGAGGAATGCATCAGATTGAGATATGTGCAATGAAAAAGGGGAGGCCTTCATCCAGCAGTGGATAGAAAATGGCTGAATATGATTATAGACAGTTTGCATAAAAATGACGGGAGTATAAAAGGTACATTTGAAAAAAAAAAAGTAATAGTGCAGTGTGTTATCCTAGATTTTACTTGAAATTAAAAACCGTACAATATTATTTTTTAAAAAAATGAGTAATCCTTGTACATTTTGATATTATTATCATGTCATTAAATTTGAAACATTTATCTTATAGTAAGTATATGTTTTTGTGTTATTCACATGTGAAGAGTACAGAGAGAAATGGGAGGTTGATTTTAAAAAAAAATGGAATTAGAACTCCTAAGAAGTACAAAACAGTAACAACTAACTGCAAGCAAATTTAAATTTTGCGATATCTCATTTCCTGGACAACCTCACCCCTTTCTCTCTGCCCTCTTCATTTGTTCTTATGATTTGCTTTCGCTCGCTGTCAGCAGAAAACAGATGGGTTTCTCTTCCTCTCGGATGATTGAGGAGTGTGCACGTTAGCCCAATAGTACATGACGACCCATTGTAATTCTCGCTAACAGAAAACAGATAGCTTTTGTCGAAGTTAGCCGAAGAGCCCAACGGAAGTCCAAGAATCCACGAATTAATTCTCTTTGTCAGAACATGATGTGTCGTTGTTTATTTTAATTATTTATAATTAAGTTTCAGATACAGCTGGAGTTCCAATTTTACACAGAAACTAAACAACAATACTACAAATAACATAAAATTAAATTTTAAACAACACATAACACAGCAATTGATATGAATAACATGGTCGATATAATACACAAGAGGAATAACTCAGATATTAGTATTTAGCGTTCGATGGAAAGTGTTTTCAGATCCAAAAATATCAATATTTGAATCAAGATTATTGTACATAATTACCACTCTATGGAATAAGGATAAGATAAAATGAATTTTATGCGCGGTAACAGCACCATGGCTTACGCCCGTCCCATTACGGGGGAAGCCCCTTATCTTAGTCATGTCAAAACTTAGCTGTTTATTAATTAAAATAATAAAACAATATAAAACATGAAGATGTACAACGTTTTCACAAACAGCTTACTGGTGTAAATGGACAGTATAACGATTAATGCAAACGAAAGGTGTACAGAGTCTTTCGTATAACAAATTAGAACGAGGAAGGCTGTAAAAAGCCCTTCACAAGATACAACAAAGTACACCGTAACACTTAAAAGCTAAGAGGCACAATCATATAAATCAAACGAAAATCGTAAAATTCTCTGCAAAATAAGAAAAATATCCCATTTAAATTTAGGTTTCCCTTTCCTTCCCACGAGACTAAAATCCATATACATCAGGTTGACCTCAATCATGTTTGAAGTCAAAGATGAACTTGGTTCATCGATAGTATGTACAGACTCTTCCTGAGCTAATTGAGCAGCCAAAACGTTCGTGAGAGTCTTAATGCTTGTAGCGAGAGGCTAATTTGGACTTTATAAGGACTAAAAGTAGTCTTAACCCGTGGAGTTCTAGAACTCTGCATAGGTGTTTTTTGTCCCTGACTATGGGTCGGCATATTGCGAGAAGTCTCTGATCCTTTGGGAGGCTTCGGAGGGTCTACATGCACATCAGACTCTGTTTGTGTTGATACATTAACTGTCTGGGTACAAACCGAGACAGTTTTAACTGGTATTCTGGCTACAAAATCTGAAAACGCACCGAAGAGAAGGGTGCGCTGAGACTCTCTTAAACCACGTTTAGCATCACCAGCAGATATTTTCTCTAATACCATCAACTCTAGAATTCGTTTTTCCTCCTGAAAAAAATAGGACAAGCGACCAGGCAGTGTGCTCACCCTTGCAATTAACACACTGAAGTTTCAGTGACTTACAAGGAACCGCACCATGACTACTGGTTCCGCAAATTGCACATACAGCAGAGGTCACGTTACATGACGTGCTGGTGTGTCCATAATGTTGACATTTAAAACAGCGGAGCGGATTTGGTATATAAGGACGGACAGGCAAGCGATAGAAAGCTGCCTTCACATCCTTAGGAAGCTGAGGCATGGCAAATGTCAAAATTAACTATCGTGTGGGTTGGAGTTGGACAGTCTTTCTGCTGCTGATGCGTTTAACATTGACTACACCTTTAACTGGCGAGTTCTCTTTTAATCTCCTCTTCAGGAACATCCAGTAGATCCCAACAAGTTATTACGCCCTGTGTAAAATTCAGTTGGCGGTGTGGATCAACTATAACTTCAAGAGTTCCAATTGATGTCATCTTCAGGAGATTATTTGTCTGTTTGTCTGTAGACGTCTCCACTAATAAGTTGCCATTCCGAAGCTTTTAAACATTGTGTAGCTCGTCTGCAACATAAGTAAGTTGCCTTTGAATTATGAAAGTGGATAGCCTCTTCAAACCACCTGAATTTTCTGTTTAGTTCTTTAATTACAAGATATCGCGTGTTATTCAGTACGATACTAGTCTGTTCCTCTACTCCTAGTTTCTCTTCTTTGTCACTGGTTGATTTGTTAGCAGTATGCGCCTTCTTACTTACATCAGTGACTTTCTCTCCATTCTGTCTCTTCTTTCTACGCTGTCCCTTTTGCGAAGCCGACTGATTTTTAGGATGTGGTGGAGCTATGGTGAATTAAAGCCGTAAATGCCCACACTTTTCCGTCTTCGTTCTGAGGAGCCAACGAGGCTGCCGGGTATTACCCTCATCACCCTTGTCAGCAAGCTAGAAATCGAGGCGAAGTCCAATGACTTGGCACGAAATCACTTGCACTCCCGAATAATGGAGACTTTGGAAACCCTCTCCCCCCAGTGTTGGCGAGACCAAAGGTCCGAAGAGTTCCCCAATGGCGCACTTCCCAGCCTCAACGAGCTAGACCATCCAAGAATCTGCTGTTAAGAACTAGGCGCTATCCAATGGTTCCGTCCCCTTTCCCCTGGTTCAGCGTCAATTCAAGTACATCCTCTCACATTCTTGGTCACTGCGTGGAGACGCCAAGTCGGAGCACAAGAGGAGATGAAATGATGATCATCTGTGGATGAAAATGAGGTGAAAGTGAATGAAACTCCTCTGTGCTAGTCCTCCTTTCAAGCAGTGTAGATGTTTAGCTGCTAGGGCTGATTGCAGCCAGCAAAAGCCGGCTGGACAATGTGGTCGCCAATTCCCTACGCCTTTGATGGCTGATTGCAACCAGTATAAACCGGCTGGACGATGCGGTAGCCAATTCCCTACGCCGTATTCGAGAAGCGATGCTCTGCTGCTCGGGCTACGTGATGATGCATCACGTTGCGGTCTGTAGACCTGCGATGAGGATGGAAGAAGGAGCGCTGCAGTATATTTAGCCTAGGCGTGATACAATGAAGGTGGTTATTATTTCTGGTTATTCGCAAGGGAACACGAAAGTAAAATTTAGATATCAACTCTCCAGTTCTTAGATTCCCGTTAAGAATCTTGTATAAGTACATCAAATCTGCCAGCTTGCGGCGAGAATAGGGAACGTGGAGACCAAGAACGGATAAAAACTCGGGTTTGCTGAAGCTACGTACTGATGATATTCTTCTTTTGACTATAGCAAGGAAAAAGTTCAGAACAGAATCAATATGACATAGATTACAAATACTAGCCATGTTCCAAATTGGGGAGTAATATTCAATTTTAGGGGAGATGAAAGTCTTGTAGAACATCTCAAGGAATGAAGGACCTTAATTTTTGTAATTCTATAAAGAAGACCAAGTAAGCGTATAGAACTGTTAGTTATAGTAGTCACGTGATCAGCAAACAGAAGTTTTTTGTCAAATACCACCCCAAGGTCCATTTGAGAAGAAACTTTAGCGGTAGGACTATCTTCAATGATATAGGTAGATGGGATTTAATTCCTCTTTAAAGAACCAGTTCACGGGGTGAGAGATGAAATTTTGGAGATCAGCAACATCCTGTAATGATCTGATCTCTGGAAATAATTTACAGTCGTCAGCAAAGAGAAGAATATTGTGGTTTTAGATTAAGAGAGATAAGATGGGAGATCGTCTACATATATAAGGAAAAGGAGGTGGCTCAAAACACTACCTTGAGGTACACCAGAGAGAACGGGAACAAAATTAGAAGATGACCCAGAAAGAACAACACGTTGTTCGCGACCAGTGAGATAGTCTCGCAATAATGAAAGGAAGTTACCATGGATATTGAATCGGTGAGTTAATTTATAAAAAAGATTAGTTCTGAGTCAACAGTGTTCCGTGTAACACATGTTTTACCAGCTGTCTGTGAGTGCGTCCGGTTCCAAATCTCTTAATGCGGATGAAGAATCCAAATCTCTTAATGCATTGTTACAGAGGATGAGACCTAGTGTGTGAGGTACGACAAAGCATGGAATGACGTTCTTCTGCATCACCCCGTGTCAAGAAGGTCAAAGCGGAAAAATCATGAATCAAGACGATGCTCACCACTTTCTTTGACAGTGATGGCATTATCCACAAGAAATTCCTACAAGAGGGAACAACACTGAATTCGCCTACGACGGGTACGGTACTCAGAACACGGTTCATGGTTTCTCGTACACGACAATGCTCACCCTCACAAAGCCATAGCTCCTGGCTAGAAAGAGGGTAGTGCAAATTCACTATCCACCATACTCGGCAGATTTGAATCCTCCAGGTCTCCTTCTCTTTCCAGGTCTCAAAATCGTTTTGGAAGGTACGAGATTTGAAGATATTCCGGACATCCAATGGAATGTGACAAGACTCTTGAACACCAATCCGACAGAAGTATTTTCTAAAAGTTTCCAGGGCATGTATAGCAGTTTTCAACGTGCACAGCCATGGGAGGGGACTATTTCGAAGGACAGTAAGGTAGGTTTCACTTGAAATTCATCTACTTTCAATATTCAGAAGCATTCACCGAACTTTACTGTCAGAGGTTATAGTAACCGTATACAAGAGAATTACATTAGTTTTCCAAGACACGAATTTCCATTCTACATGTAACATTTTTAGCATGCCATCATGCTAGTAATTTCATTAACACATCTATGGTGGGTTTCACCGAACTTTGTTAAGAAATTAACGACTCGGTAGTTAACGAGTTTAATGTATTTCAAAGCGCTTAAAGGTACACGAGACTTTATACCATGGAACACTTTGGTGGAGGAATAAAAAAAAACGTACAAGAAAGAAAGCAATGCCAAATAATGAAGCAGTTTAATTCAAAAACCATCAAAGTTGAACACAGACATGGAATTGAAAAAATAGTGTCCCTAAAACTATAACTTGGAAAACAGCTTCCCCTAAACAATGACCTGTCAAATTCCAGTTGCAATATCTAGCCGTAGTGTCTAAATTATTACTTAATCAACTATGTTACTTTCTTTTATTAGTTTTACAAGCTTCAGCTGGGTAAAAATTAGTTTGTAATTTGCAAAGGCGATAAAACTTAAGTCTTCATTTGGACTTACTTTGGACGATTTCGCTTCCTTACCACGTTGTTTACAAAGTTATTTGCGACCTAATAATTTTATTTGACATAAATAA
Organism: Lepisma saccharinum; assembly: GCA_022664845.1. NCBI lineage: Eukaryota > Metazoa > Arthropoda > Insecta > Zygentoma > Lepismatidae > Lepisma > Lepisma saccharinum. The sequence goes on from JAGDQP010018853.1 coordinate 24,734, forward strand.
ATATACTTGTGGTCTTTGGACAGACTCCCGCATAAGACAATACTCTTTATTGTGCGGTATCTGGTTTTAATATCTATTGAAATCAATGTATATGGAATATCAACGACTACTGTAATTAATCAGAACGATAAAATTAGCCCTATGGATATTAACAACTTAATCAGGATGACTAGAAGTAACTAGTTATTAAAACTGCCGGAAAATAGAAAGTTTATCGAAAACTAAAAACTCTAGACGGGTTATATGAAACACAATAAAGTTAAATAAAAAGTCTGATATCATGGTTTCAACAGAATAAAATAAAATAACTGAAGATAGTTCGAGAAAAATATAGGAAGTTCTTGAAATAAAGAAAAGAAACAAAGGAAGACAAAAGTTCCTTATCCATATATTTACCTTCCTACTAAACACATTTTGCTAAAGAACTCAGACGCTTTAAACTTTCCAATTAGACACTCGCGAGAACATGGATCTCTCTTTCACAATTTTGTGTTAGTGAGAGACAATGAAAAGCGGAAGAAGTATGTGGCTGATCTAACAAAGAATACAAAAGGTACGGAATTCTAGTGAAAACAGAACTTATGCAACACTTTGTTCGCGCTTCCCAATTAATCCTTGTAATGTATTCTGTTAGCTTGCACAAGACACGATGAACTTGTGCTTGTAGTCTGGTTCCGCATTACTCCTTGTAGGTCACTAGAGAATTAGTGAGGTACAGAAGCACCAAACAAATGAATAATGCAACGGCACTCTACAGCATCCAAAACTGGGTGAAAACTACTACCTGTAACCAACCTACTGGTACATTAACACGCTGATATCTTTCTCAAAATAAAACGAATCCCTTTCAGATCGCAAGATTATACATATCAGGGAGATGCTTCTACAACAAAGAGAAGTTTCACAAATTCCATGTTCCGAAACATTATTCTCCGATTCTAGTGGTTAAAATCTCGCTTAACAAATTCTGAGATTATTTTTCCATTTCTCTACATCGGACTCGACTGTCATATGCCTTTTATACATTTTACATTATATGCATACACAGTTTACCACATCGGAAACGAAGATAAATTAATTATTGTCTTCGTGTAAATCTATCTACAGAAACAAATCTCAAACTATGTTAAGTTTGGAAGAAATCATATTTTAATTATTACACTTTTTTTTAACATAATGAAATCAAACTTGCAGAACTTACAAAAGAGGACATATAAGTGATCACCACTTTCTTTTATTAATGGCAGCAGCAGCATTTTGAAAACAGATCGCAGATTAAAATACGCAATTTCGTTAAGTTTATATCTAATTTGCTTGAATTTGCAAAGATACTATGTCTAAAGAAAAAAATCACCAATGGTTGGAATAAATAGATTATTTTTCAATAAATCAATTTGTCATTAAGTAGTTTATTAAACCAGAGATAAAACCGGGTCATTTTGATGACCCGGTGACCTGAACTAGGTGGCTCGCAGACCCGGTCTGAAACCCGAATGACGAAATTACAAATGATAGATTCAACAAATAATCATCAAATTAGAAACTGGAAAGACCTCATGACTGGACGGGTTGATAGCTGTGGCAAGGACTTACATTGAGTGTTACTTACATTATATTCAGTCAAGCTATTTTTCCATGTTGTTGGAAAAACTCAAGATTTGTAATATTGTTGAAAGTCCGGACAAAGATAGGACTGATCAAAAGTTCTATAGACGTATTTGTCTACTAACCAGTGTGCGAATTAGCGGGGGGATGCCCGGGATTCCCCCATCCTGGCAAATAAGTTTTCCACACTGACAAATTTATTTTTGTCCCTGTCTAGGATTAATTTCTCCGCCCTAGAAAATGTTTAGATCAAGATCAGATAGAAAATCGAAACATATTTATTTGGCAGCAGTTGAAACTATTTTCATGAAAGTGACAAGGGTATATGAGCTTTTACTTGCAGCTACGAAGTCTATTTGGTAGCCATTTCTTTTGTGGTCTTTATGACATACAGTCCCATTTTCCAATAGGAGGTTACGAAATAATTCACATTAATGTACTTCGTAAACATCGCAAAAAAAATTGCTTCCAAATGGGCTTCTTAGCTGCTTGTATAAGTTCATATATCCTTGTTACTTCCATGAAAATACATGGTGGTTCTCGAAATCTGAATGTTGAATAAGCAAAGGCGGGTTAAGGAAGGTTAGATTTTTTTATTATATGCGATGCACGGTTAAATGTGCTCGCTCACCAACGTGGAAGCAGCCCATTATTTCCAAGTACTTTTCTCTACTTCATGCACGGTTTAATGTGCTCGTTCACCAACGTGGAAGCAGCCAAGTAGTTCCAAGAACTTTTCGCTACTTCACTCTAATTTAATACTTCCATGACTCGAAACTTTGTTATATTTTAAGTTACAACACTTCCACCATAGATCTCATAATAAGCTTATTATAAGAACTATGGTTCCACACACGTTGGAAAAGATTACATTATTTCGTGCTGTAAAGTAACGTGTACCCAGATACTTCTATGTTTAGTAGCTTTGAACTTCCTACATACAGCAAATAAGAACTCGACCTTTTCACATAAATTATGAGCAACTAAATGGCACTTTAAATATTAATGTCCTACAGCTTTTAAATACAATTATACTTTATTAGGAATTATAGTAGGCCTTCGATATCAATTTCTATTGCAATAGTGATTGTACAAAAACTACAGAAGAAACATCAGGTACACTTTACCTCAGCAAGATGAAATGTAATTTCTTGTAGAGATACCTTATTTTAATTTTCTGTTCATATCTTTATTTTGCATCATAAAAACAATGGCTTTACACAATGTAAACCTGCTCCATGTCGAGTTGCCGACATTTTAGCGTTCCGGAAGCACAGCAGTCACGTGTTCAAGTCACCAGTAATCTAATTACAGAGATTTAGCAAGGGAGACCTTTCCTTGGGAGGTGACCCGGATTCGGTTCCCGGCGGGTGAGGTTTTGTTTTCTTTTTCAGAAATATAACTTTTTCCTCTTTATACATATAAGCATTTTCACATTGTATGAAGTTCACTAACGAGTAGTTAGGTTGGACAAGTCAGGTTCGGTGTTTTTTTTGTTTTTTTTTTTAATTTCTACGCAATCCACTCTAGTTCACGGCAATGACAACAGGTGGCTCTGGCGTCAATTCTGAGGTTAGGGTCATTCCACGTCAATTTAACACACCCTCTCTAACTCACCATTTCAGATTTCTATAGCAACTCATCAATTGCTACTGCTAGAGAGCTCAGATAAGGCTCATTTTAAAGCTCTGGTAATCAGCTTTCGTTTAATATGTCACTTGATAGAGTTGCAACAAGAGAAAAAGTTTGTTTCCACAAAATTATCCCGAATTTGATTTTCTCAAAATGTGACATCTAAAAAAATAAAAAACGCTTATATGTTATTCATACTTCCCTACAGCTACCATGAAAATTATAATTTGGGACGAGAATGGGATCGCGAGATAATATTTTCGTCATATGCCTGCGGAGGATAGGCACTTATGGTATGGTACAAGATTTTTTTTTTTGAAAATTTTTGATATTTCAGATTTTGTGAAAATCAAATTTGAAAATTTCAGGAAATTTTTTGGGTAACAAACTTTTTTTCCTGTTACAATTCTATGAAGTGGCATATCAAACGGAAGCTTCTTACAAGGGTTTTAAAATGAGTCCTATATGAGCTTTCCAGCACTAGCAATTGATGAGCAATAAGAAACTTTATAAATCAACAACACGGAAAATTAACTGTTGTTGTGGTTTTTGAACGCTAGTAAAACAAAACCCACTGCGTCAAAAAGAAAAGAAGAAGAAGAAAGAAAGAAAGAAACTTTATATACTCCACGAGCAATAAACCGAAGATAACAAATCCGAGAGGGTAAGGTAGAATTTTGTTAAAAAGTGCGTTGATTTTACATGAAATGACCTGTTAATACTTTCTACTCCAAATGAGTCGTGTATGGTTTTGGAGAAGCGTGAGGAAGAGGAGGAGGAGGACAAGACGCAGACGTAATTGAGCCACGACGAAGCTCTAACATACATTGACGGTCTCATTCAATATCTGCAGAAACAAGACGATCCATTATTTTGGTACTTAAAAAAAAAAGTTCAATCACAAAGAAAGATGAGGTGTTTTAACACGAAAAAAACAAACTAATAATACATTTTTTGTGCGTGAAAAAGTACACCAACAAACTTCTAAGCAAATAAAACTGTTAAGTCATAAGTGTATGTTAAATCATAATTGTACGTAAAAATGGTTCAAAAGAATTTTTGTGTTAATTGTTGTCCTTCGACAATTTTGCAAATTATCCGCGGTTGCCGCGCTACTCAATTACGCGGATAATCGAAAGTTTACTGTACGTAAAATTCCTTGACAAGTGAACCTATGTAAGAGAATTTCATTTTTGTGAGCTTAAAAATGGTTTTTATCCTATTTAATGCTTGAAACACAAAGTTCTTTCAGAACATCCTTTCCGAGGGGTGTACTTGCACACCTCTGGTGGCATTCTTGTTCTTTCCAGTGATACGAGACTACTTTCATACGTTATTACTATTGTTAGGAACTTTTCGGCATCATGTTTTGTGTACTCTGGACAGTAACATCCCTGCTCCGGTCACCGCACGTAGAAAGTGTGTTTAAACACAACAGTGAAAAAGAAAAAGAATTAAATATCTGCTTCGCCCGTGGTAGACTAGGTCAAAATTTGATCAAACCGGATTCCAAGCATAGTTCCTTTCCAAAAATTGACCGGTGACCCGTTCCAGCTCTGTATGAAACATCATATCGAAGTGTAATTTGTAGAATTTACGAGAGAAAAATTAAGTATTAATATCACTCGACGCACAAATAAATAGATGCACACAAACAGCAATAAACTCCTTTACAAAATTATGTTAGAATTAAAAAAAAAAAATCATTACTACTGATATAATGCGTTCAATTCGTGTAAAAAGAAGAAACTGAATCGACATCAACGTTCAACGAACATGAAGTTACGAACGTACTAAAACGTGTGTTACGTAACAACAAAAACGTCAGACCACTCACTTAAGAGTGTAATTCATTGCTAATATGTATTTATTCAATTTGTTTATATGAGAATTGTTTTTTATTAGTTTACTTTCAGATGTCGCCCGCCCTTTATTTAACTAAGTCTTGAAACTTATTTTGGCATATTCTGTTCATAAAAAAAAAAAAAATCTTTTCTACATGTAACAAATAGTCATGAACGCAGGGTAGCCCGGGTCTATTTCGATCAAGGGGCTATATCGATTAGAAGGGGAGAAATAGGTCTATACAGTCATGGTTTGTAAGATTTTGTGCACTTCAGTCGATAGAGTGAGGAAAAAGGGGGGGAAATCGAAAATCATGATCGTATGATCTTTTTCCCTCCTTATCGAAAGAGACTAGGGCTACTTTAAAAGTACCTACAGAAATAATCCTAGAACTAAGCATTTAAAATTATATTGCTTTATTCGTGTCCTGTCTAAGATTTATAAGTATTTAAGATTATAAATTAGGCCAATCTTGTAAATACTACTTATGGGTTAAATTGGCAATGTTATTTGTAGATTTCATTTTTTATGTAATTAAGTCGTCTCTATTAATTTTAATAAAAAATATAATGATGAATGGCCTGACTCGCATAATATGGCTAGACCAACGAAATTTCGTCCTTCAATACAAGTGTTGTTAAGTTAGAACGTTTTCATACGGCCAAGTTTGAGAACCAGTACGTTTACATAAAATAACCTGGACTGATCCATAAAATAAGACGTCAATTACCACGGCAATATTTCGGACTCTACTCAATGATAAATCCAAACTAGCAGTGCGTCGTAAGAACAGTAAATATCGACGGTTATCCATACAAACTTACACCATACTTCCGTAAATAATGCCAGCTTGATACGTAATTCACAATACCATCTACAAGTTCCACGAAAAATCGACTGATGCAACTTCAACGAAAAAAGAACGTACTGAGAAAGAAAAATAAAAAGAACGTACTGTCTCTGCTCTTCCTTTATGCATTAGAGATATATTGTTAGTGAACATCGCCTCCTGCTCTAAAATTTAAAGACTAAATTGGTAGCTAACACTAAAGAAGAACACGATTGAGAGACAAATGTGAAGAAACAAACGAGTTATTCTGCTCAAGAGATACACGTGCTAATTTGCTAAGTGACGTTACCCTCAAACAATTACGAACACACCTCCTCTTAAATTTCCGCAAGTAAAATAAATTTGTATCTAATATGTTTCATTATAAATCTGTCTAAACATAACTGAGACATGCATTCATCAATAAATTATTGAATGTTTTGGAAAAATCCTATTCTTTACGTTCTCTCTTTGATTCTAAACTCTGGTTAGAGCAAATACAGAAATGGTACCTTCAAATAAGGATATGTACCCTTCATTCTGCACAAAGAATGAAGAATTCTGTATAACAATATGCCTTTATGTAGCATTAGTAAGTTGGTTACGTAAGCTTCTAGCTTTCAGCTCTACACTTGTCTCTCCACAAAGGCGATAAAAAAAATCGTGGTGAATGAGCCATGCTGTAACGATATCCAAACATGTTCGTGTGTAGTAGTTTTCGGAATCCACATTGCTCCAGAATACTCAGTATGCCCCGTCACCCCTATTTCTACATAAAGTTCCTTCTACCGTTCCCAACTGCACGCTTGAATGTACACCTTTAAATGTATGATATCTTCTTATGGAGTACCCACGCTTACTCTACATTTTCTCTGTTGTTTTCCTAGGTTCACATGCATTTCACCCCTAAGCCCAATAGTGACTGAATATTTCATGGATTTAGAACCATCTCAGCCTTCCGTTCAGACAACACTCCGGTAGACGAACACGAAGTCGTAAGAACTATTCCAATATCCTCAACTTAATCGTGCAACAATTCGATTACGGAAACAGTGACTCCTTCTATTCCTGTACTTTATGTTTACAATGACCACTTAATCGTATTTTGTCACGTTGCCTGATAAAGAGATAGTGCTAATAAGATAAGATAAAATTAATTGTATGGGCGGTAACAGCACTATGGCTTACGCCCGTCCCGATACGGGGGAAGCCCCTTATCTTTGTCACGTCTAAAAATAGCTGTTAAATAAAATGATAAAACCATATAAAAGATGAAGATCTAAGCTCTTCAGAAAAATAAAAGCGTAATAAAAACTAAAGATGTAGATGGTCTTTAGCAGAAAAGGTAAAATTGTGAAGGCTGTAAATAGGCCTTCACAAAAATAAAATAATACTACATAAAACATAACAGCTATGTGACATAATCATCTCAGAGAGACGGAGATAATCCTGTCTCACGGACATAACTAAAAACTCTCCGCAACATACCAGGTTCATCCCCTAACAATGACGCCATGTCATTGGGGATGTTATGACGTTGTCTGAGATGATTATATCCTGGACAATCTAAAAGCACGTGACGAATACTTAAAAATACATTGCAATTATTACAACGTGGTGGATCCAATCTTCGTAACAAATATCCGTGTGTTAGGCGACTGTGGCCTATCCGTAGGCGACATAAAAGAACTTCTTCAAGCCTACTATCTCGGCAAGATGATTTCCATGGAGCAACCGTTACCTTAATTTCTTTCAATTTATTCACAGCTACGTCATCCCATCGTCGCTGCCATTCATTCCGAGTAACTTGCTTATAATATATCATCATGTCCTGAAATGGAACATGATGTATATCAATGTTAGCTCCTAAAGAGGCCTCACGAGCAGCTTCGTCTGCCAATTCATTGCCATGGATACCAACATGACTTGGTATCCACGAAAAGACAACCTCACCACCGCCAGAGCAGATGGCATGTGTCTTACAGAGAATATCTTGCACGAGCGGATGTTTCGAATACATATTGTCGAGGCTTTGAACAACACTCTTCGAATCTGTACAAACAAGGATGCGGTTGAAACCATGAACAAGACTAAAATCCAAAGCCTTTAAAAGAGCATATAGCTCAGCAGTAAAAATACTGGCTTTGGGATTAAGACAAAATTGGCGGGCTTCCCCCTCTACAATAAACGCGCATCCAACAGATTCATCTGATTTGGATCCATCAGTAAAAACAGAGATAAAACGGGGGTACTGACTCTGCATCGCACGAAAACGCTGCTGGAACTCAATCATGGAGGTCTCCGATTTCTTGAAAGGTGACAAAGAAAGATCAATCCGTGGGCGGACAAGTGTCCACGGAGGACGGAGACTAAAACGTACAGGACAGACAGTTGGGCGGTCTGCATTAAGATTCTCCAATAACTCTGATGCTCGGATGCCAAGTGGTCGGGTAGCGTGACCACGGCGTTCATATAGGGCTCGTTGGATGGGGTTTACGACTAAGTTATGTGCTGGGTTGCTTGCCAAAGATGAGATCTTAGCAAGATAGCTCAGCACATAGTACATCCTATGAATCGCGAGCGGTGGGTCACCGGCATCAACACAAAGACTGGTCACAGGACTTGTGCGATACGCGCCAGTGCAGAGCCGAATTCCAGCATGATGCACACTATCCAGCGTATGTAACGCGGAAAAGCGTGCAGAGGAATAAGCGTGACAACCATAAGTAAGCTTGGATAAAATGAGTGCGCGATAAAGGCGCAACAAGGTTGTACGATCAGTACCCCAAGTGGGATGACTTAAAACACGTAATAAATTCAGAGCTCTCGTACAGGAAATTTTAATTTGGCGAAGGTGACTACGCCAATTTAACTTGGTATCAATTAATAAACCGAGGTATCGTACCTCCTCGACGAACTGGAGTTGTCTGTCTCCAAGATAGAGATCTGGGTCCACGAAACAAGTTCGTTTACGGCAGAAGTGGACACAGACTGTCTTCGTTGGTGAAAAACGAAAACCAGTCTGGTGTGACCAATCAACAAGACGATTAAGCGTCAACTGGATCTGCCGGGCTGCGAGGTTGATATTCGCAGACTTACAGACAATTGTCAAGTCGTCAACATATAAAAGACCTTGCACAGGGGGGCGAATACAAGACATAACACTATTCACTGCAATAGCGAACAGTGTTACGCTCAGCACACTCCCTTGAGGTACGCCATTCTCCTGTAAATAACGCTCTGAGAAACGATCACCAACACGCACACGAAAATAGCGATCGCTAATAAAATTTGTTATAAAATGGGCCATATGGCCCCGAATGCCCCAATCATGAAGCTGGCGTAGTATCCCATATCTCCAGGTGGTATCATAGGCCTTCTCTAAATCGAAGAACACAGTAAGAACGTGTTCATTCCGGAGAAATGCATTCTGAACAAGAGACTCTAACCTGACAAGATGGTCGACAGTTGAGCGATATTGGCGAAACCCACACTGATCATTGGAAAGCAAGTTGTTATGCTCCAAGTACCACATTAGGCGTCGGTTGATCATTCTCTCAAATAGCTTGCATACGCAGCTAGTGAGAGCAATGGGCCGGTAACTGGTGGGGTTTAGTTTATCTTTCTCAGGTTTCAGAATGGGAATGACAATAGCTTCTCGCCAACTAGGAGGGAAGCTATCAGTCCTCCAGATCTGATTGTAGAGATTTAGCAAGAAGACCTTTCCTTGGGAGGGAAGGTGTCGCAGCATTTCATAATGAATATCATCCAGTCCAGGGGATGTGTTTCTAACATCCCGCAAGGCAGTTTCAAGTTCCCACTCGGTGAAAGAGACATTATAGCATTCCCAATTATTCGAGGGGAAGCGTAGAGGTATTATCTCTGCCAGTCGTTTAATGTTGACAAAATTAGCACTATAGTGCTGGGAGCTGGATATTGCTGCGAAGGCTGCTCCAAGAAGATTAGCGATCTCTTCTGGGTCAGTATGCAAGACATTGTTGTGCTTCAGAGCAGTCAAAGGCTCGGAGCGACAGTTGCCTTGCAAACGTCTGACCCGTTCCCACACGTCTCGGATTGGCGTTTGTGAATTGATGGAAGATACGTATTCACGAAAAGATGTACGCCGAGTTTGTGTCATGAGACGTCGAATATAAGCTTGTGACTGTCGAACTGCATTCAAATTTGCCGCTGTAGGATATCGATTGAACACACGTAGAGCGCGACTGCGCCGTCGCCGTGCTACCTCGAGCTCATTGTTCCACCAGGGAACAGAACGCCGACGTGGCGTTCGGCCAGACTGAGGGATGGAACATCTGGCAGCTCGTAAAATTTCACGGTTTAAGTACTCAACCGAATCATTCAGGGGCAAATCTCCTTGATCAACTAGTTGGACACGAGTGGCGTATTTAGTCCAGTCAGCACGCTTCAGATGCCAATGCGGTAATTTACGTGGTGCTTGATAAAAGTTTAAAAAGTCTAAAATGACTGGGAAGTGGTCACTACCACATAGATCGTCATGTACACGCCATGCCAGCATGGGTGCAACAACTGCACTGCAGAGAGACAGATCTATCGCTGAGTATGTGCCACTTGCCAAACTAAAATGCGTGTTTGCACCAGTGTTTAATAATACTAAGTTTGAAGCGTCAATAAACGATTCAACTATTCTACCGCGGACATCTGTACGAACACTACCCCAAATAACGTTATAGGAATTAAAATCGCCAACTAAAATTATAGGTTGGGGTAACTGCTGCAAGAGATTCTGAAGGTCAAGGAGCGTAAAGTCTTGTTCCCTTGTGATATATAAATTCAGGATTGTGACATGCTGCTCAAGGTGGACGCGAGCAGCAACCGCCTGTAGGGTCGTAGCAATGTGGACAGGTGTTGAATACAGCGTATCAACAACACCAATTGCAACACCGCCACATGCGCGACCATCCGTGGGAAAATCTGTGCGATAGAGGGTATAGTCCTTCAATATCACAGATTCAGTTGTTTTAAACTTGGTTTCCTGAAAGCAAACTACAACAGGGGAAAGATCTGATAACAAGACTTGCAGTTCTTCATAGTGGGAATGAAATCCGTTAAGATTCCATTGGAGCATAGCCATTGGGATGAAGATTAATAAAAATATTACCTTTTAAGGCGAGGTTTATTAAATTTCCCTCCCTTTCCGACTACAGTATACTCCGA
>JAGDQP010018854.1:0-35837 GCA_022664845.1 Lepisma saccharinum
CATAGAGTTTTAAATGCCTTAGAATAGTCAGTGCTAAATTATGTATCGCTAACGTATTTTTTTCAGCGTGATTTGTGTAGTCGATAAATTCTCGAATAGTGCTGGTACTAACGTGTATGCAAGCTGACGAATACATGCCATATTCACATGGATGAAGAAGTTTTGAAAACATTTCTGTTATTCTATTTATTAGACATTTTACATACAATTTGATATCGCATGGCGCCAGATTTATGGCCAGATTATCAATAGATAAGTTCTGTTGTTGTTTAGTAATAAACACCATTATATTTTGTGATTGATTTATCAAATTTTTGAACTTGCCACAATTCATTAAAAAGCTCCGTTAAAGCAGACATTATGAAATGTTTGAAATTTACGTAGTACTGATATCAAACGCCATTAATGCCACAAGCCGATTTTTTTGTTTTTCACGTGATTTGAATCGGCAGTTTGAAGAAGGAAACGAATCCAAAAATCTGTTTTGTGGGAAATTATCAAAAACTATATAATATTTTTATTATTCATTGAAAGGAAACTATATTTTTACTGAATATTTAGAACGGTCTTCTGATCCTTGCGTACTGCTCAGACAGTTTCCAGGTATTGCATTTTATCCTGTAGAATTAAAAAAGTTGATGGATTTATTTCCATCTTCAAACTTATGCAAAAATCTACCAGAAAATGAAGAGAGCCGCAATAAGAACCTTCAAATGAATGTTATTTGCAAGAAATTTATGCACAATGAACTCTAAAGTTACAAGTAAGTAATAAATTCAATTTTTTCCCTGCTCCCAACTGACAGAAATTTTGCACTACAAATGTGCAAAACTGCTGTTATTCCGTAGTAGTGATTGCAATAGTTGATATATATAAATATCTGTTAACAATAGCAGTTTAAAATATCAGTTTATAAAAACGTATCAAAATGCGAGTTATTTATTCCCGACTGTGAAAAAGCAGTTTAAAACACTATTTTAGACTAACATATTTACCTGTGGCCTGTTACGTTTGCAGTAGAGAAGGTAGTTTAGTTCATAGCATAACTGTTATAAAAATATCCTATGTAATTATCGGAGCTTCAACTAACTGGTGGAGAGAAAACAGTATATCAAAACACAACTAAATGTCGCATCAGCTTACTGTTCGTGGTGATAAAAATATAAAGCTCTAAAGTTAATTTTCCCACGCTTTCGGTCATCTGAATGCTCTAAAACTATGCACTTTTCGAAAATTTGTGAGATGCACTTTCGTCTTGTTTTGATGTGAGGAATAACCTCTAGAGGTTTGTCGGTGTAGTTCATAAACACTCTGTATATACACCGTGCCCCAGACACACAGTGGATCACCATCGAAGCCTCGTGGTCCCCTTCAAAAATGAATTTATAGATACGTGCCTCATTAAACGTAAGAAGGGTTGGGTAAACCGGAGACCCGGATCTAGGGGAACCCAAAGGGGTATTTGCTGCTATGCGCAACTGATTAGGAGCATTTTGGCTGCTCCTTTTCGATATAAATGTGTTAGATTTGGCGTTTGGCTGCGGTACAAGACAAATGACTGTTCCCGCCTCGGGCGCAGTATTTGTAGATCTAGTAGGTGTTCATCCCTATCAGTTTGCCAGAATTTTGTTCTTGGCTGTTTTCAACCATGCAACACACACACACACACACACACCTACATACATACATATTGATTCTTCCAGAATTTTCTGTTTGAGGAGTATTAACCAAAATTGGGAAGCTGTAAGTAGAATTTTAGGGTTTCTATATATTTTTACCGTAAAAAATGCTTGAGAACTACCATTTGGTGGGATCTGGCAGAATTTCTGGACTCTGATCTCGGGGCACTTGTCCCTCTGCTTTTACGAGTGTCTACAGAGAGAGACAATCATGACGTCACAATATTCTAGCTAGCGTAAAGAATCCTAGACTGAATAATTCCGTAACAATAATGTCTTGAAAGTTTAATACGTTGCAAGAATTTGATGCAATAAATATTTTCATTGCGTATTAAGAAGAAAAATTCTTAACCTGGCTTTTTTCTAACCTATGTCTCTGAATTTTATGAAATGTTTAAACTGCGTATTGTTTTCATCACCTAAAAGGAAGAAAAAAGTCTAATCGCTAAAACAGAGCATTTTTGAAAGCACAAAGTAAAAAGCTGTTTCTCTAAAAAAAAAAAACTTTAGGTGAAGGAGTACCGCACACGGGACCGCTGAATCATAAGACCAATGCTTTCTCCATATTTTACTATTTTATTAAATCTGAATTAGACTACAGAATCAGAATAAACGGGAAAGAAAAGATTACAAAAACATTAAATGAAAATAAAGATACACAACAAATAAAAGAATAACAATTCTAAATAACCTATTTGAAATTAAAATAAAATATTAACCTGTTTAAAAATAAAAAAATAAACTTTAGATGAACTACTATCGAACCCGGGACCACTGCATTGCAACTCGAACTCCTTATCCATTACTCCACGTAAACAACTATTACCCAGTGCTTTCTGAGAGCCCTTTATATCAATTTCACAAACGCTTAACAAACGCCACTAATTACACACGTCATGATTGTCCTCTCCGCAGACAATCCTCCGCCCTCTTGTTCCGTTCTGTCAGCAGTTCTATTTGTTTAGAAAAAGGAAACAATGCGATTTACTCTTAGCAAGCTTCGGAGAAAAATAGCACTTAAACCAGTAGCTGCTATTTTTCATTGGTTGTATCAGTGATAGCAATTTATCCGAAGTAGCAGTCAAAAATAGCTGGTACGCTATTTTTGCCCATTTCTATTTCGGACCTGTTTTTCAAGGCTTTACTAATGATATTTTGCTTTCTTTGTGTATTGTTTAAATCAGGAGCGTATCCTGTGGGCTATCTAGGCTACCGCCGCAGCCAAAGCTTGTGAACAAATATTTTAACCTGCACAAATAATATTAATTTACATGAAAGGGAGGCCAGAACACTTATCACCATCATCAATACTATGTGTGACCTCCGTATCCTCTTTGTAAATCTTACTACTTTGGTTAGTGGTAGTCCAAGCTGTGAATCCAGAATACGCCACTGGTACATTTGGAATGCGCCATTGCTTCCAAATATCAAATCCAGCATAAAATAGATTTTCAAAATTTTGGCGTTTATTGCCTTCTTCAAATTGCCGATTCATTTAATACAACCTTTATTTCACTTTGAGTAAAATAGAACTAACTGTTGTTGTTTCGCTTCATTTAAAATACCTAGTAAGATATCAAAATGTTTTGTATGAAGATTGATTAGAAAGAAATTCTTGAAAATGCTTTTTGTAATATTTCTGTAAATAAGAATAGCCTTCTTTCTCTTTGATAATATTGATTGTTCATCCATGATTTCATTAATAAAAACATTTTTGATTTCTGTTTTTCTCTTTTACATGTATTAATAAAGGATATTCATTATTTTACGTCATTGGTAAATTAGTACGAACACAAATGTCTTGTTTTGAAAGACGATGTAAACTAAGTAAATGAGATTTCACCTGTTTTGCTTGAACTTGAACGTTTTTACCGTGAGTCATCTCTCGATCATATTGTTGGAGTATTCCGTAATAATAATTATATTGTGTCTTTCTTTTTGCATAACACTGGTTTGCATATTGTTGGCTACAGAATCGTATTTGTGATTTGACATATTTCCACCAATTTAATATGTTACTAAACCTTTGTTCTTTGTGTCTGATTGTGTAAATCGTTCATTCAATTGTTGTACATATTCAGGACCATCTAAATATATATTATGGGACCTGTGGTATGTTGAGGGAAAAATGTTTATTTTCTTCCATTTTTAGAGTTTTTATAACTGCTTGGTTGTTGGAGAAGCACACACTGTGGTTTTCAATATTAGTTACCTTATTACATATTTTATTACTACCATAAAAGCGATCAATACGTGATTTACCGTTATGGTAGAAGTACGTGTGTGTCCAGCACGTGTATTGCCATGAATCATATTCCACAAATCTATTAGTTCAAAAACTTGAATTAGCTGTTTGAGGGCTGGCGAGAAATTTGATTCTCCTGTAGTTTCCTGCGGCGCCAGTGTGGAATTAAAATCACTCCAGAAATTAAGTCTCGCGTACTATCATGAAGTTCAAATTGCACAATATGTGAATAAAAATCATTTCTTTCCCTACGGTTATTTTTCCCGGAGTTACCATATTTATTACAACCATTTATATTATTTAAATGAAAATAAATTATACGACTGCTTGGATATACCTTAATATGAAATATATTGAAATCGTTGCGATAAAGTACTGATGTCCCATATCCGGATGTTTTAACAATATTAGCATAATTCGTATAATTATACACGTCAAATTGATGGAAGTTCGTTTCTTGAAAACAGATCAGATCAATGTTAAAATCTATAATAAATTTACATATACCCTATATTTTCGTATCAGACGATAAATTAGCACCATTTATGGACATGATTTTATATTGTTGATGTGTGTTCATAACTTTTGTTCACTGTGTATAAAAGCAATTCTTAATCCAAATATGATTAAATATCAAAACTAACAAAAATAAATTTGGAATCGTAAATTATTTCTCTTTTTGTGAAACATAATGTTCGTTTTTGTCATCTTTTTGGTTCTGTTTACGACGTATCAATTTTTCGCCTTCCTTTTCCGATTGAACAAACGTGACCCTGCGGGACAACGCTGACATTTGTCGGGTTACCCGGGTACTAGATTTTTTGTCTTTTATTCGGTGTATAATGTTCTGTTCTATTCTCTTTTTGTTTATTATCAACACTCTTTATACACTTTTTCTTTTCTATAACTGTTTCATCATCATCAGTTTCACTGTTGATTTCTTTAAATGACATTGTTTCACTATCACTATTATCTATTTTTATGTTTTGATCATTCGTTTGCATTGTTTCAATAGAACCGTAAGTTTCCTAGTCACCTTCAGAAACTTATGTTGTTGTCATGGAAAAAGTTGTATTGTTTATGTTTTTTTTTTTAGTTGAACTACGAAAGTTAAATTATGACGCTGGTTTCAGTATTTTGTTGTTACCTGTTATATGTTTTTTCTCCGCGTGTTCATGTGTTGTATCTAATGTAAACTCATTATTAAATTGATCACAGACTTTATGACTCGCGGGCACACACACTGATTCACTTTCCTTGTGTATCGTTAAAGACGGTGCTGTGTCTTGACCTTTCACACCAATCGTTGTGGGAGGGAGGCTTGTAATGTCTGCCAAAAGCCGACAGAATAGAAAATTCTTTGTATGTAAAAGTCACTGATGATACTTCAAAAGATTTTGATGGTGGGGAAATTTTGGGAACTACAGCATCATTGTATTAAGCTGTTTTACACTATCATATTGGCTGGTTTGTGGTCTTTGTGCAAGTACAATTGTGCATTTAGACTAGTGGTGGTCGTCGCGATGACAGAAAAAGCAAAGGTCTGTCATTCCAGCAAACGTTGTACGTAATGAATGACCGGCTACATGGATCATAGGAGGTGATATTTCTGTTTTAAATTTACCTCGTATTATAATACGACCTGTGTATATTCCTGCAAAAACATGCGGTTCCTTGAATTTCTCACGTTGAATGGATCTTGTCAAAATATGAGGTCAAAATGTTTCAACTTATCGTCTGGTATTTCTGGGGGCACTGGCGAGATACACACATTACGTTCTGTCTGGTTTGCCAATTCAAAATGAATATTATGTGTGTCATTTTCGTCAGTATATGGCACATTATTTTCATATTGAATTAATTTTTCACTGATAATGCAGAATTTCACATATAGCTCGTTTAACTGTACAGACTTCACAACTTGTTAACTGATCTAGATTTAAATCAAGAACAGTAAAGAACCACTCATGAATTAATAATGTGTTTGGTTTACTTGATAGGACGAAAGTCAAAATACAACGTTTTAACACGCTGAAATTAAGACATTTTAACTTCTGTTCAGTTATCAAACATTCAATAATAATAGGTATGCTTATTTGACGTATATCGGATCAATATGAACTATATAGTAATTGCTATAGATAAATACAGACTTTAACTATAACTCAGACGTTAAACCGATAATCATAATGTCCTACAGCACTTCCTAAACTGAAACACACAATCAACTCGCTTTAGTAACGTGAGCGAAGTTAATCACTGACCCAACATGAACACTACTACCAAACTTCTTCTAAAAAAATGACTGAATTTTTGGTGTCCAAGACAATGACATTCATATCCGTTGCAAATCATGTTGTTTTTTCTCCTTTGTCTTGTTTATTCTACTATGAATGCGAGAATTATGTTTGCTGGCTTTCCTTTCATTGGAAAAAAAAATGTGCGTTTACGTATGGAAACGTAGGTGACAAAACTAGCAAATGCTCACATGTTCGAAATACTGTATCATTACGTATTTCAATTAATGTTACTTTTTACTACACTTAATAACATTTCAACATGTCATATTGCTTTTAAAACAGATTTGCACATTTTTTTCTCAAGTGCGAAGGTTCACCCTACCCTTGGGGGCTCGAACCTGGCATCTTTGATTTACTGTTTCGAAGATATCCGAAGTTGAACTTAGAGAATTTTCAGCTCAAGACAGTCTAATTAATGGTTTCAACCTTTTTGGAATAGGTGTCATAGGTTTAAATTGTTAACGCAGATAGTGTACTACGACATGCTGTTACCAGCCTCGTGGTACATCACTACCACCACAAACTGCAAGACTTGCGCACGCACAACGAAAGCAAGAAAACAGCACAGTGGAAGAAAGTTGAAAACAAATGCACATATATGGACGTTTGCCCTATTTACATTAGGAGTATCATGTATTAATGCCAACTTTGCAATTGTTTTTCTGAATTCTTCAATTTAGTCTCTTTTAGGCTCTGAACCCATTTGAGAAGTTTTTAGGATCTATAGGATTTGCAGATTTGATTATGAAATGACTGAAACCAAAATATATATTAAAACAGTGATGTTACCAAGTAATGAATAAAATAGGTTAAAATCTTAGAATCCGGACCCTAACCATAAATCAGCAGAAGAACCATCAGCATCTTCAGTGCCTGTATCAATGAAAAATGTAACAGCAAAGTCAGTGGCAGGAGTAAAAAAGACAACTTGATAATCAAAGAAAGAATAGAGATGTGTGTGACGTCAGTTTGCGTAATTGGTTTGATTCAATATGCCAATTTAGAAACTTTATACATTATCCATGTTGATTCTTATGTTAGTCCCGTAAATGACAAAAGTACAAATTCAACAAAACAGAAATCTCTTGCTTAAATGTAATTAATTTATGCTTCTAAGCAAACACTGATAACAGCACTGTCTGTTATCACAGTTTAGTTATCATTACTTTCAACAAGGAGAAAATTTGTATGCCCTTTTAATAATTGAGCGTCACTCTTACTTTCTCTGAATAACACTTACATATGTGAAGGTTTTAATGACAAAAGAACTTGTGCAGAAGAGAGACAATTCGACAACGAGACCACTTCACAATAGTTAAACTGTCACTCGTATTTCCACATATTTTACTTTCTCGTCTGGAAGAAATCATGAGTTAGGTCTGGCATGGTAAATTGTACGCCACCTGAGTTTTGAATTTGTTTCCAGAACAACACAAAACATTGCTGCTGGTTGGTTTTCTACCATCAGGATAAGAATCATGACTCACATGTATGTTAGAAAACATTGCAGGAACATACTAAACAAACAACATGGTAAACAGAAATTCGAGATGATTCTCAGGCACTTCTGTTGTTACATTAGAACGAATGCAGAGATTAAAGAGCAGCAGTTCGATTTCAAAGATGAAAGGACTAAGGTACACTACTTGCTTGCTAAGGACAATCGGTGCCGAATATATAGAGAAACGAAGAGAGATATACGACATCAGAAGGCTGGCAATCGAGAGATCGAGTCCACTAGCAAAGCCTTACGCAAATGTTGATGAAAAAAGGTGCGGATTTAAAAAGTCGAAGACTTATGAGGAATCTATATTTAAATCAAATAATACACTTAGAAGTAAAGGATAGTGAAAGAGGATAAAGTTCAATTAGTAGATATTAGACAAGGATATTACTCCAGCTTTCTTTAATATACAGGGTGTTTCTTAAATTCTGTGCAAAATTTCAGGAAGTACCAGGATGAAAATTATGTCCACCTTTGTCAAAAAATATGTAGTTTCAGAGGCGCCCAAAGTTAGTGTAATAACGTTAAAATGACGTAATATCTGAACAGATAATTGTTTAAGAAATGGTAATCAAACTTGTACTCAAAGATTGTATTTGAGCAATGCCTATCATTGAGAAGTGCAGCTTCCAGCAGATTCATATGCTTGTCAATAGCTTATTACCAGTTTCATCACAATGAAATGTTTCCCTGAAAATCTCTTTTAAGCTGTTCTTCTTAATCCTTATCATATCCACAATACATTCTTTGGGTATAACCTTTATTGTCATTTGCTAAGTCGACACGGATTACATCGAGATATTATTAGATTTGTGACTACGCCGCGCTAACTTTGTGCCCGCCTAATTCCGAAATGCCGTCTATTTCAGTTTAAGACGGACACAATTAATTTTCATTATTACATTTTAGAGAATTTTTGAAATATTACCGTGTATTTACAAATCACCTTGTATAACTTCACCGTCATAATTAAAAATAAATGTATTATATTTGCAAATGATATAATTCTTGTTTCAGGGAATAACATACATGATAAGATGTTACAGAACTAAGAGAACGTGGTGAGCAACATGGAAAGAAGATAAACGCAAAAATTAGAAGAGAGTGGCATTTGGAACATCCACCATGAAAATTTGAGGAGAGGAAGTGGAAAGATAATTCAGTTTTAAGTAACTTGAAAGACTCATATGAAGTAGGAAAAAGAAATAATGCGAGAATAGAAATGGCGAAAAAACTATTCCATGAAAAGAAGAATTTTTATTTTTTGTTGTTTGAAAAGAACCGAATTCGAAGAAGTTCGTTTTCGTCACCAGAGAGCATACTGTCAGAAAACAGACAAACAGATACAACTATTACTTTTACCCTATAAATGAGATTATAATATGTACACTTCGCATCAAAAAAATTGCGACAGCGAACGTCGTCCAGCTAGGCAACCCAAATGGCACCTTCTTATCCAATAATCGTGTCTTGAAAACAGATCCCTTCATTCTCCTTCCTTCGTCTCGCCCATATTAAAATCAGCAAACATCATGAGCACGTTTTTTTCTCAAAATATACATGTATTAGTATCGATAAAATGAAAGAATAAAAGCGAGACGGATCAATATACATAAGTTGATGGAGGGGGAAATTGAAACATACAATGAAACATTGAAACCGATGGATGTCTGTTAGACAGAGGCAGAGAAATGAGAGAGAGAGAGAAAGGGGGAGAGAAGAAGAAGAAGAATAGATAAAAATATGGAATTTTAACGTAGTAAAAAAATTAAGTTCAGTTCCCACAAAGCTAACAGCAAGATAGAAGTGACTTTTGGATTTTATATTTTTTTCAGGACTATTCAAATATATAAAGAATGCTTTAAAAATTCATTAAGTCACTTTCAAAATGGAGACCAAACTTGGTAGTCAGATTAAATACCCATGTTTTCCAATGAAACTCCAGAGTTTTGAGACACATCTAGGATAATGTCAAAAGTGTAATACACATGCTTCGTTTGCAAATTTGGTGGGGTTTATTAAACATACTGGTTCGGAATACTTTGTAATCAGGGATTCTGCCACGATTTTTAGATGTTGGGCGTAAAGTCAAAATTGGGAGCGTGTAGGTAGTTGTGCAATGTTTCTGTCAACTTTTCAACCCGAAAAATGTTAAAGTTGGGGATACTTTAGGATTTGGGGCTGACACCCAACACAGAGGACCGAGTCTGGCGGAATCACTGATTGTAACAAACCCAGTAGATACCGTAGGCCATACCTTCCATTCCACACTACTAATGTAAATTGAAAATTCAAAGAAAATGAATGGATGATAATTTTTCTGCTTAATTTCTATCAGAAAGAGACAAGATTACATATGAAAACTGTATCAAAATAAAAAGTTACACATGTTCAAAACCAAAATTCGCATGTTCCTGTAGGCATAGCAGACATTACATGTTGCACATTTCTAATATGAAAAAAAGAACACATTAAATGGTATGCTGATAAATTATGGAATGGAAACAAATTTTGTGCCAAATTAATATAAAAATAATTCTTCTCTTGAAATAGCGAAGAAAGGGGGCCATTTTCTACTCATATCTTAAAATGTATCTGTTCCGAACATGCCACTTTTAGATTCCATCTGTTGCGAATATAACGTTTTAATAATTACAACACTAATGAACTAGTGTGTATAAAAATTCGCACAGATGGAATGAACACGGCAGAGCTGAAAAGGGTCACCGGCTGTCAGGGGATGTTGGTCAGGTTTTAGACTGTGTTATCAGGTTTAAGATTGGAACGCATTCTGACGCGGTGATTCGTTGTAGAGCTGATAACCCGGAGGATGAAGGAGAGATATGAATTATTTAATTGTTTTTGAACAGTGTGTTCCAGGGGTGATCAAGACAGGAGACGGTACCCCGAGAACACGAAAAATACGACGCCAAAATTCCCAGTTAAATAGATGTTCGAGACAGAGTCAATAGGGTCAATTATCTTTGGGCCTGACCCTATCACGGGGTCATCGAAAGTGGCCCGGATTTGAGTGTGGAACATGCACAAGCAGAGAGAGAGTGTAAAATAAGAGAAAAAATAAATAGATAGAGAGCAGAAGAAGCGAAAGACGCAGCGAAGACACGATCAAGAAAGAGAGGAAGAAAGAAAGACAAATGAAAAAGATGAAAACTACATTATCATTATGCTAAACAACACACATATTGTTTACTCGGATTCTGACAAATGATGCTTCGTAAGGTCTCCACAGCCCGGAGATGAATCTCTGTTTGAATACTTCAGTGTATGCGAAAAAGAAACTGGCTGGTGGGGAATCGAACCCAGGTTTTCAAATTAGAAGTCCAGCACGATAGCGATACTCCCAGGTAACTTTACCCAAAACGTGCTTGACAAATGCTATAGTGTTTCTTTCTAAGAATAATAACATGAAAAGTGGATATTTCTGGTCAATGATGGGTTCTTAACTGTCTTGGTAATCCCCTGAGACTTAATTTGGACTTTCCCAACCAATATTCGCAAGTCGTCTTCCTCTCTATAGAGACTCAGGTGCTTCATTCTACAGTCGGAAATATTCTCCGTTTTGTATGAGAAGTGATGATTAGAGTATTCACGATCTCTTTGTAAAAAATCTTTAGCTTGAGCAGGGTTTGAACCTATGTTGTCTTGCTTTTGTGCTGAAATGTCCAGCGAGTTTACCCTACTCTATCTTCCCAACGAAAGACAGCAGCCATGAATTACGAAGTTCAAATGTGAGGAAAATGTTGTCTGTATGTATTGTGTGGTAAGTAAACACATGTGTATGCACGTCCGTTTTGTAATGTCTTATTATGAAATGAATATATTATGGCAGTTTTAGGAACAAATCCAGTTTAGGGTATGTATTGCCACATTAAGATACGATCATTTATTGTCGTTTATTTTAACGTAAACCAGCCTGAACGATGCTAATATCACCGAAAAAATTGTCATTAGCAAATGGAGAAGTTAAAACTTCAATGAAAAGTTCTACTACACTTCGTTCACTATAACAAGTTGAACGTAACACAAATTGTAACTTGACAGTTTTTACTGTAGGTATCAAAAGTCGTCACTTGAAGGCGATTCGAACCTACAACCATAAGGTTTCCTACTCTTGCAAGTGCCTCAGAATTGAATTGAATTCGTCACCATATGTATATATTACGCGAAGATGTAGCTTTTTGTAAATTTTCCGAAAGGACTTACTGACTGAAGTCGCCTAGCATCAAAATTATCTCCACATTTTCAACTTCTGTGGAATAAGAAAAAAAACCTACATGGACTTGCAATAATGTTAGCGGTATAGAACTTGCCTACATTGGATACTGTCCAGCGTAGCCCTCATGCCCGAAGTCTTTCACGCGCTTAGTTACTGTACTTTTGATGCTCATGAGTACGGGATCAAACCCCATATTTTCCAACATTTTTTTTTCTTTTTCCAGCTACGTCGGGACGTTAAATTATCGTTCTCTACCAATTGTAAATGGCGTTTACATTTAAAATAAGATAAATGGTGGTTGAATTTATTTGTAAATGTTTATATAATGAAGAAGAAAATAAATGCAGTACGCAAAGACAAAAACTATTTTTAAACATTATCAATAATAATTGCTACGAACAACTAAACAAACAGGTGAGTTCCTAACAACGGGATGTATATTTTTGACAAAAGTCTGTTCCGAACCACTCTCTTCAATAGTCCCTCACGGACTTGAACTCATGTTTACGCGCACCAAGAAGTAAGTAAATGTTTTGTGTAACGATATACCAAGCTTATTCGGCAAAACCATGTTTAGTATAGCTCCCGACTTGTATGTATACGTTATATCAGGGTTTCTCAACCTGGGGGTCGCGGGTTGTGTGCAAGGGGGTCGCGAGACAAGTTGAAAAAATAAAGTTAGGATTTTGTAAGCTAAAATCAATAAATACCACAGAAGGTATTTTATTTTACTTGTTTTCATAATTACTAAAGGTCATGTAATTAGTTGAATAGTTTTTCTCTAATATAATTGGGATATTTATTGCCAAATACAGCAACTCAACTGTCATGTTTTCAAATTAAAAGCAAATATTACAGAAAATAAAGAAGGACATACATATTTAAAATATTACGAAAGATTGCACAAGTTAACTAGGTTAGCGCGCAATCTGAGCCTATTTTGAGTTAACCAGTTTTAAAATCCTGTTCAATTTTTGTGATACATTTTCAGTCAAAAGTTAGGTACCCATCCTTCCCATGCCTGGCGCTCTGCGGTGCACTCAGCCTCCTATCAAACCGAGTACCAGAGTGACCTAGGTACTCCTGGGCACCTTGGGAAGGTAAAAGCTGTCGAGCGTGGGACTG
The DNA here is from genome assembly GCA_022664845.1 of Lepisma saccharinum. Classification (NCBI taxonomy): domain Eukaryota; kingdom Metazoa; phylum Arthropoda; class Insecta; order Zygentoma; family Lepismatidae; genus Lepisma; species Lepisma saccharinum. The sequence continues at coordinate 13,091 of JAGDQP010018854.1, forward strand.
ACCACTCCACCTCAGTTCGTACCGTAGGTCGAGAAGATGTGTAGCCATACTTCCACATGCCTCATGTGCCGTTCACGGCGCGTGTGTATAACACAGGGAATAGCTTTACCTTTATTAATTCGTGTAACTGAAAAACAGACCGGTAAAAGCTAAATTTTTGCAGATATTTCCATGAAATTTTCTACAAATGCTCACAAAACCAACTTTCGACATTGAGAAAATAATTTTGCAAAACAAATTTTTAACGCCCTTTTGATGGTCCAAACTGAAAAGTGAAGAAGATCAAGATCGAGAGATGCTACAATATTTTATAAACAGAAATCGGTGTCTGACTTAATTGCTTGGTACTAATTAATAAAGTTAGACAAGGAAAAGTGGTCTTCTGAATTAACATTGTTTTTTCCATAAGCGAGATTTACTTTTGAGTTTGAATTCCCGAAAGGGGGATTAAACTTTAGTTTAGGAAAATTATTCTCAGTGTCAAAACTTCAGGGCCTTGTAAGCAACTGTAGAAAAATTCATGAAAATAACTTGAGAACTTTCGTTTTTACAGCTCTGTTTCTCAGTAACACGAATTTATAAACAGTAAGTGTGTGTGTATGTGCGTGTGCGCGCGTTTGTTGAAGGCTTCAGGAGGCTATTTAATGCAACGTTAAATAAATCAGCTGATTACAAACAAGAAAATTACTTTTTGGGGTCGCCGGGCACAGGGCACCGTACAAAGGGGTTGCGGCATGAAAAAGGTTGCGAAACGCTGCGTTGGATCGATCCCTGCTCATGCCATTTGCGCTTTGTGGTGGACAAACACCATGTGCTCATGGGCGGATTTAGTAGAGATACCCTGGGAGGGGGCAATACATTTCATTTTATGGATATCAAATTTCAAAGCTACGGTATCGTTTAGAATGAAACATTTAAAGTCACTCAGAAATGGTTGACGGGCAATGCCCTCCATAAATCCGCCCATGCGTGTGCGTGCATTTTCTCAGAGTTTTCAAGTTTTCTCCCACTTTCTTCATTCCTCCAATTAATCCCATCATCATTCATCCGGCCTGAGCTAAAGTTAACTAAGAGGCCGTAAAACTAAATTCAAAATTCATTTTAAATTTAATTTTATATACAGATGCTTATCAGAATAATGGAAACACCTGTAGTTGGCAACACGTCAGATGTATGGGTTGGCAGTGGTGTCGTGGCGACCGCAGCGACGGACTGCTGGTGGTGGTGTGTTAGGTCGGTTTCCATACTACGTCAGGCGTCGTGGAACAGGAGTGTGCAGTGGCTGCAGCAGACGGAGGTATTGTAAAATGGGAGACCTCTCAGAGTTTCAAAGAGGGCAAAATGTTGGTGCGCGGTTATGTGGAGTGGGTGTGACGGCAGTGGCTAGTGTGTTAGGTGTGTCGCTAGGGACAGTGTCGAAGGTGATGACGGCCTACACAACACACGGGAAAACCACATCGGGGAAGCGGAACAGTGGGCGGAAGAAAAGCATCAGTGACAGGGCACGCCGGGTATTAAAGCGCATTGTCACGCGGAACCGTCGTGCCACTGCGGCGCAAGTGACGGAGGAACTCAATCAGCACCTCCCCCAACCTGTTTCGACAATCACAGTCCGCCGCGAATTACATGACATGAACTTACGGGGTCGTGTTGCACGGGCCAAACCTCTCATTAGGGACCAGAACGCTTTAGCACGCCGCAAATGGTGCCGCGACCATGCAACTTGGACCGTTGACGACTGGAAACGTGTGGTATGGTCGGATGAGTCACCATTCACCCTATTCCAAACCACGGGCCGTGTTTATGTGTGGAGAACGCCCAAAGAAGCGTATGATCTGCAGTGTCTCCGCCCAACTGTGAAACATGGCGGCGGCACGGTGATGCTGTGGGCCGCAATATCATGGTTTTCATTGGGTCCTGTGGTCACACTTCGCGGACGCATCACTGCCAACGATTATGTCGCAATTTTAGGAGACCACTTGCATCCTATGGTCCGGATGTTGTTCCCGGACAATGACGCCATATTCCAGGATGATAATGCACCCATTCACACAGCTGGAGTTGTTGCAGCGTGGTTTGAGGAACATCGGGATGAAGTTCAACACCTCCCCTGGCCCGCCCATTCCCCAGATCTCAACATAATTGAACATCTGTGGTCCATCTTGGAAACACGACTCCGGCGACGATTTCCACCTCCATCCTCTCTCACAGAACTGGCCGATGCCCTGCACGAGGAATGGTGTAATATTCCACTTGCTACCATTCACGACCTCTATGCCTCCATCCCACGTCGCATCAAGGCTGTTCTGAAGGCGAAAGGTGGCCCGACACCATGTTAATCTGGTAAGTTGCACTTTCGTTCAGGTGTTTCCATTATTCTGATAAGCATCTGTATATACACACACGGTCCCTTATTCTGGAAATGGAAGAGAAAATGGGACATGAGCTTTAACTCCAAAGAATGAATCGCGATATTGGCGCTGTGTAAAATATATGTATGTGGTGTGACAAGGATACAAACACAATTATATTATTATTCGTCGATATGACAACTTAGCAGTGAAGGTAGAATCTTTTGGTGGAAGTCAAAAAGTAAAACATCAATTGACGTGCACTTTAAATTTTCTGTATAATGCTAAAATAATATTTGTTATTTGAGATTATACCTACATATACTGTGTCACCATACTACAGATATAGGACTTTAATAAACACATACTGGACAGTTAAGAAAAATCCAATCATAGGTTCAAGTTCGTGGGGTTTATTGAACAGAGTTGTTCGGATCACATTTTGCAGATCTTTTAACGAACTAATGGACTTGGCATCTGTCTAAAGAGAGCCAACATGGAAAGAGGGCGTAGCCCACTCTCACGCAGGCGCAGAGTTCGAACTATAAGTAACACCGTCAATCGTTTGTTGTGCAACTGGCAGCTTGATCTTTTGGTTATCACATGAAGAAATAATTTAGAGGTCCCGAGTTCGAATCCCGACGGGGCAACAATTTTTTTCTTCTTTTTTCCGTTCAAAATATATTTTTCTAAGTTCAAATTTATTGCATTTTTCGTAGATTATATACAATAAAGTTAGTGAACAAAATGTTACCATGTTAACGTGGAGTTTAGCTACTAAAAGGTAGGATGTATATCAACCCACCAGGGCAGAATGCACACCGAGTGAAGCGAACGGGGACACGGTGCGTTCGAATTGAGCTGGGCGGCCTGAGCCGCGGGTGGGGCAGCCCCCGGTTAACTGCGTGTATACGCAGACGTGTTGTTTACGCACAAGTGCTGTTAACTTTCTATTCAACATTGTTTCCATGTGGGCTCTCCTTAGATGGGAGCCATGTAAAGAGATTCGAGGAAAAAACCGCCCACTTTGCCAGAGCTTGTACCATGCTTCGGGGCCCATGAGTTCATTTAGGCCCTTTCTAACAATATTGTTACTGATGATGTTCAATAATTATATTGGAGGGTATTGGAAATAACGTCATCATTTGTCTTCCTGATAGGAAACTTACTTACATCTGAAAAACTATTTTATGCAGAAAGTTTTGCAGACGTTCGCTATAGAGAGGTTTATACTTTAAAAGAAAACATTGTCAAGCTCTCAGTGTTCTTTTTCATATAGTACACTATTGACAGAGTTTACTTCCATAATATTCAATGCTGTCCTACAGGGAATATAAAACTGTCAGTTATCGGACGTTTCACTGCAATAATAATAATAATTCCTGTAAGTGTGACTTTGAACTTCCACGGCGCAAAGAAACTGCATAAGCATGTTATTGTTTTTTTTATTTTTCCTAGATTTTTGTTATTTCGGATATTAGTGGGCACTAATTTGTCTATAAGTCATTGAATAAAGAGATTTTAGCGTGCACTTTAGTTTAAACAACTTACATGACGAAGTTGACTATCTCCAAAGATGAACGTATTAATTCATGGCTTCTAACCTTAGTTGGCCACATGGAGTAGAGGAAAAGTGCTGGATTTTCAAGTATTACAGCAAACCAACGCAGGTTCAAACCCTGTTCAAGTCAAGTTCTTTACCAAGTGGTAGTGAAGAATCTAATCATAACTTCTCATACAAAACCGGAGTATCCTTCAGACTGTGGAATCAAATACTTTAGTCACTATAGAGAGGAAGGCGATTTACGAATGTTGGTTGGAAAAGTCCAAATCCAGTCTCAGGGGGTTACCAGGACAGTTAAGAACACGTCATTGATAAGAAGTATCCACTTTCCATGTTATTATTCTTAGAAAGAAACACTATAGCATTTGTTAAGCACGTTTTGGGTAATGTCACCTGTGCTGTATCGCTATCGTGCTGAATTTCTAATTTGAAAACCTGGGTTCGATTACCCACCAGCCCGTTTCTTTTCCGAATACACTGAAGTATTCAAACAGAGATTCATTTCTGGGATGTGGAGAACTTACGGAACATCACTGGTCTGAATCCGAGTAAACAATATGTGTGTTGTTTAGCATAATGATAATGTAAATTTCATGTTATTTTATCTTCCTCTTTATCTTGATTTATTGTTAACGTGTCTTCGCTGCTTCTTTCTCTTCTTCTCTCTCTATTTATTTTTTCTCTTGTTTTACACACACTCTCTCTGTTTGTGCGTGTTCCACACTCAAATCCGGGCCACTTTCGATGACCCAATGAAAGGTTTAGACCCAAACATGAGTGACCCGATAACCCGATTGAGCCTGTCTGGATAATCTATTTAACTGGGAATTTCGACGTCGTATTTTTCGTGTTCTCGGGGTAACATCACCGATCCTGGTCACCCCTGAAACATACACTGTTCAAACGCAATTAAATAATTCATATCTCTCCTTCATCCTCCGGGTTATCAGCTCTACAACGAATCACCGCGTCAGAATGCGTTCCAATCTTAGACCTGATAACACAGTCTAAAACCTGACTAACATCCCCTGACAGCCGGTGACTCTGTGCGAATTTTTATACACACTAGTTCATTAGTGTTGTAATTATTAAAACGTTATATTCGCAACAGGTGGAATCTAAGAGTGGCATGTTCGGAACAGATACATTTTAAGATATGAGTAGAAAATGGCCCCCTTTCTTCGCTATTTCACGAGAAGAATTATTTTTATATTAATTTGGCACAAAATTCGTTTCCGTTCTATAACTTATCAACATACCATTTAATGTGTTCTTTTTTCTCGTTTGAAATGTGCAACATGTAATGTCTGCTATGCCTACAGGAACATGCGAATTTTGGTTTTGAACATTTGCAACTTTTTATTTTGATACAGTTTTCATATGTAATCTTGTCTCTTTCTGATAGAAATTAAGCAGAAAAATTATCATCCATTCATTTTCTTTGAATTTTCAATTTACATTAGTAGTGTGGAATGGAAGGTATGGCCTACGGTATCTACTGGGTTTGTTACAATCAGTGATTCCGCCAGACTCGGCCCTCTGTGTTGGGTGTCAGCCCCAAATCCTAAAGTATGCCCAACTTTAACATTTTTCGCGGTCAAAAGTTGACAGAAACATTGCACAACTACCTGCACCCTCCCAATTTTGACTTTGCACCCCCAAACTGAAAATCCTGGCAGAGTCCCTGATTTCAATCTTTTGCGAACCAGTACGTTCAAAGAGCCCCACCGAATTTGCAACCGAACCTCGCGCAAACAAAGCATGTGCGTTACACTTTTGACATTATCCTAGATGTGTCTCAAAACTCTGGAGTTCCACTACAAATGATGCGTATTTAATCAAACCATCAACTTTGGTCGCAATTTCGAAAGTGACTAAATTAATTTTCAAGCATTCTTTATATATTCGAATAGCGCTGAAAAAATATAAAATCCAAAAGTCACTTTTATCTTGCTTTTAGATTTGGGAGCACTGCACTTCCTCTTCTTCTTCTTCTTCTTCTCTCTCCCCTTTCCTCTCTCTCTCTCTGTCTCTCCCATTTCTCTGCCTCTGCCTAAAACATCCATGGGTTTCAATTTTTCATTGTATGTGTTTAAATTTCTCCCTCCATCAACTTATGTATATTGTTTCGTCTCGCTTTTATTCTTTCATTTTATCGAAACTAATATATAACTATTTAATATATATATATATATATATGCTCGTGATGTTTGTTGTATGGGCGAGACGAGGGAAAGAGAAAGAGGGGAACTGTTTACCAGACACGATTATGGGATAGGAAGGTGCCATTTGGGTTACCTTGCTGCACGGCGTTCGCTGTCCCAATTTTTTTAATGCAAAGTGTACAATCGTCTCTCCACATCTGCTTAAGTAAAATAAATGACGGTAGGATGGTTTCTATTTCAAGGAAACCCGTTAAAAGATATATAAATTGTCACAATTTTCACTCTGTCTAACTCATACAGAGCATACGTTTGATTTATATCACAATAAGGTTTTAAGTGTTGACTGTACAATAGTTTGTAGTTAGCATATTCTTTGATAAATGAACAGCGGGTGGTTAGACTGAAGATTCTTTTAAGAAATATTTTAAGGGGTCATCAAGAACACGCAATCACGAAACCCAGATAGAACATGAGAGAGTGTAAAGGACAGAGAAACAGCGGCAGAGCAAACATAATATATAGAAGGGGACGGTATGAAACCAGGGAAGGGGAAGTAAAAACTAATCAAATCTTGTAGGAATTCGTATGTGAATGCGGTTAGTCCACACTTCTAAAAAGAACAAGGAATTTATTGTAGCTAAAGGAAAGAAAACAGATGATAAACATGTTCAGAAACAGAAAATTACAGAAATGTATATGAAATTGTCTGTCGAGTTAAACAGTAATTTGTTTGTTTTTTATACGCGACAGAAAACTGTCATCTGATGATCGTACCATCAGTTATTGGTAGATATGACCTGTCTTTAATAAAATCCAAACACCAAGAAGGAGAACTACTAGAAGAATTAAACATGGGCAGCAGATTAATCTACATGGATGCAAGTTACAACTTAAAGGATGCAGGCCAACGCCGTGTCAAGGTTAAATGTCATCCACCTTAGCAGTCACTGATGTCACCGCCACGTTAAATATAGATACGCACAAGTTCTTGCATCACATCATAGAGGTGTCCGATGTCACCCCGTTGAATGGTGTTTTAAATCTGCTTCACCTGGATGATCAGATCGGCAATGGTGCCTCTCGTCGCGCAGGAATCTGAAGTGACATCCAATGATTTTCCAACTATGCTCGATGAGTGAAAGATCTGATGGTCTTACCGCTTAGGTAAACACGTCCAAGTATCGGAGAGCTGCACTATAAGCTGTTACAGTCGACGTCATTGCTGCGCGGTATCCTAGCAACCAGATCGATTGGCTTTATACACACGGAGTACCATACGAGTTTAGCATGGATGAAAAAGTGAAACCGGTTTTCTTAATATTCTAATGGGAAATTGATCATTAGGTTAGTTTGTCAAAACAAACATAATAAAAACAATCCACAAGCAGTAAGAATTATGTAATTCTGCGTAATCAATCCATGAAGCACACGGCGCCAACACCAAGCGATGAAGCTTGGAAATGCCGTAAACACGCCTACCAAAATGGATTATAAAAGGCCCGACAGGAGCCTACTGAGTATCACTTACTCGCTTAGATTAGTGGTCACCTCTTCGAATAGTTTTAAAGTCAGAGAGACTTGAACTGAAGTTAGAATTCTTGATACAAAATCTTTCCACTCCAAAACCCAAAATCGTAGATAGTCGCTACAAAGGAGTTGAACCACAAGTAAAGTCACTACAGGAGCCCATGTTCGGGGCCCTCATTTAATTAACCGTATAGCCATTGTATATCTCATATTTAAAGGAACTTTTATAATAAAACTTGGTGTCGGATAAAGTCAATGAATGTATTGCTCTATTTATTACCATATAACCACTATAATAATCGATCCTGTGTCGGAAGGACTCTACCTGATTTCATCGTATATTCAACGACTGTACTATCACGTTCCTATACGATCATTCAATAATAGAAACACCAAACAATCATTACGATATATTTTTAACACTTAACAGTTATATTATACCTTACAATATGACTACATGCTTTGCGTTTGGCTGCAGATACTATGCTTTATGTCAAACTTGTAAGTTCTCAAGTTCTTCAGATTTCCAAAGAAAAGAAGATATTACTGTTATGAACGAAGGTAAATAGTCTATTTACAATCCATTTTGTTACAGAAACTCTCTCTTTGTTAATAGTTAAAGTTTCTAGTAACAACATTAAATGACTTTGTGTATATTTATATTTTAATATGTTAATTGCATTCAAGGGAGCATGTAACGTTTGTTGTTTTCAGTCTCTTTAGGATCAACTGGACGGCATAGTAGCATTTATAGTTCCTATAAATTCTAGATGTATGTCTAATTTAGGGTTTCACTAACGCATTTTAAGTAATTGTTTATAGTTTTTACAACAGATTCTCAATCGATATTCACGTTAGTGGTAGGTAGTTTTAACCATTTAGAACATAAAGGATATAATTATTCATCTGTGGGATTAAATAACGGAGATAAAGACTGTAATAGGTAATCTTCAAAATTCTAAGGGAACTGCAAATATCAGGCAAAAGCTATAGCATTAAAGTAAATTTATTATATGTTTATCTAGCATAACTACTTTGTATGGAATCTAGAAAACTATGAGGACAGATTCCATGTATTGAAATAAACTATACTGAATTCTGAGACTTATGTAAGTGTTAGTTACGATAAAGCGATATATTTGAATACATGTGACACAATATTAGCATTTGCAATGACTAATAATACTCTGAAACTCGGTGCCGATAATTATGCTACCAAAAGAAAACTATGATTTGAAATTACTTTTCTATTCTCAAATTAGGAAGACCTATATCAGGCGTAGCCAACTTCCTCCTTTACGAGGAGCATTATGCGATGATGACGGACCGCACACTTTTAGACACAACTTGAATAAAAAATAAACTCGGCAGTTTTTCAAGGCAATAGATGTATTTAATTGCTATCTTTGTAAAATCATTTTACTATTGGATTAATATATTCGTAGAATACCTGATTGTGATCCCAGCGGCCAACTATCCTGACTAAGGTTTTTCCAGGTTTTGTCCTCAGCCACACCAGACAATTTCCGGGATGGTACCTTCAACTTAGGCCCTGGCCAACTCCTTCCGGTATCCTTTTACCCTGAGTCTTAGATGCTTGAAGGTCAAAAATATATTCAACAGTGTTCTAGAACATTGCATGGGCGTAACAAGTGATCGGCTAATTTACTGAGTTTGAGACTAAAACAAAGCATGTCATCTCTACCGGTATACATGGAACCTAACGAAAGAACATAATAAAAAAATATGTATACTCCTTGTACTCATGGTAATTTCACAAAAGTGGATCTTACCTGTAGTAAATGTTCGCGTGTACCGGTATATGTTTGGGTGGACAGTTATTCAGAAGTTGGCTTTAGGAGGATCCACGGGTTTTCGGGGAAGGGAGGGGGTAAAAGGTGTGTCTGGGTATGAAATGTATATTAAATGTACAGAATTATGCCTAAAATTAAATTAATTCTGCCCAAAACTCTGAATTTGGAGGGGGTCGGACCCCTCGGACTCACCCTAAATACGTCTTTGTATGTTTCATTCAGTTATTTCCTTGCAAATTCGGACATGATGATTTATCTGTTACTCCATTTAGTGAAGATCCACTATACAGTGACTTTGACAATATTACTTTCATCTTTACAAAACATTTACAAACGCGTAATATGATAACGCCATTGCTATAATGCAACAGATGGGTTGTCAGATTAAATACGATTTTTTAAAAATATTCCATTAGATCCATAAATATTTTAGAGTTTTATTATCAAACTGAACTTTGAAGTAAATAAATAATAACGAATATCAGTTAAGATGTTTCGAACTATAGAACACCTCTCTTAAAATCCTATAGAGATCAAATGGCAGGTTTCCTAGGCAATGGCGACTCCCACAATTCTCAGTAGCAGACGACTTTAACAGCGTATAGGGGGACTAACATTGTCATTTTGAAACAGTTCCCTTCAATGCCGTTCACGTATTACAACACAGAAGGTGCTGTAAACGTTCGCCTTTAAATAACAAGCTATCTGGTGATGAAACAGCAATGAGAGTGACAATTTACATACCGTCAAATGGGGTGACTTGAGACAGATTTTGAATGTTTGCTCAGGTTTAGACACTTTATATTTCGTTTTCAAAGAGTATTTGATATGGATTTGTGCAAATACTCATTTATGATTGGTTATACGGTATTAACAACATTTATTCGCCAGAAACACTTTGGTTATAATTTGGAACGCATTGTTTTATGTTACTCCGTTAGCTGGAGTGACTTGAGACATAAACATAATTCCTCGGTTAGTCTCAAACGATGCGGCTATTGGGATTAGTTGAGACAGAAATTGGACTTTTAAATATTTTTCCAATATTACAACGATGGTTTTAAAGTACAAAACTTCAATAATGTAAACATACAGAGTGGCATTTGGTAAATTAAAGTAATTGAGCTTACACACTAGAATTTTTTTAAAGTAAACCTGAACAAATCAAACATAGCGACGCTCTTTAAAACTATAGGTGGCTTCAATTTGCTCACAATATTTTGCACATGGAAAGAAGATACGTCTTCTATTGTTGGATATACGTCTTCTATATGCAAACTCCTTTGCACTTTTTTCACAAAACTTGCAGTTATATCATCTCCCTTTACGTTAATATTCTGGCTAGATATCACAAGCGACGTCCTTTTTCTGATTCAAAACTGACAATACAAATTCTCCAGTTTGAAGAGAAAACTGGTATCTTTTACTGAAACAACTGTGTCTGCATTTGTGACTTCTTCCATAATTTCATTGTTGCTGTTGTCTTGCAGTTTGTTCGAACGGGTTGCATGCATGAACTAGTGCCCACTTTTGTGTTCGAGTGGGTGGCGCAGATTAAACTTCAACTGTTCGGATGGCAGGCACGTGTGCAACTCATAGATTTAATATAGTACCACTTGTTTTGAGCATTGGCAGCACTGAAGCATTCCCAAATTAAACCTTGCACTTTCCGCCATATCTGAGGGAAGAAACCGGTGTAACTGTGTAACCCAAGGCAAACACTTTCTGCCTCGGCTGGCAACAAGTGCAGGTGGGTGCAGACAGTTGAGAGTCGTGCTGCGTTCTCTGTGTATTGTGAGAAGGGATTACATATAACGTTACTTGCCACAGTTCTGTACTAACTTACACTTCCAGTGCAGAGATTTCAACACCAAGCAGACCACCCGGACAAACCTTTGATGTAAAGCCTAATCCAAATTAGAAAATTCACCTTCCAACATGGTCTCTTCTTTATCGTTCACTAGCACTTTCTGAATATTCACTAGCACTTTCTGAGTATTCACCAACACCCTTTCCTAGGTACAACATCAATTCGTCTTCTAGGTTGCTTTGTTAAGCTCTCGCCAAATTTAACGAAATTTAGAAAATCTAGAGTATAATCAGTCCAATGTGGGGAAGAAGTAGCCCCTTCCTTGGCTTCGTGAGGTACACCCTAAACTGTAAACCAGCTTGCAATTACGTAAAAACAACAATATAATAACTAACTCTTCATTTGCTCTATATAAGATATATGTTCAACCTATACACCTAGAATTTATTTTCCGACGGAACTAATTATAGAGCCCACTTATGAAAGTTTCAACAATTAACTTTTCTTACAGAATTTGATCCCAACAATGGTACACTTTTATGAGCCATATACACGTACATGACTTGCACTCCAATACTTGTCGTACATACCACAATGCAACAACTGACGATCGCGCGCGAAATCTGTATCATTTATCGATGCGGCTAACTGTAAGTTCTAAAATTGTACAATTGTCTCAAGTCACCCCGTTGTCTCAAGTTGTCCCGTTTGATGGCACCATAATTCCTGGAGTCTGTACGGTATGTCGACAACACATACAGCTTCCCGACAAATGTTAACCAGGGTACCTCCTGATTCATGAACATCCATCAGTGGCACAAAAGCGAAAACGACTCTAGGCCTGAAGAGCACATTGTGCTAGGTCTTGAAGAGTAGTTCCCAGATTACCCAACATATTTTAAAAAAAATAGCAAATTGTGGAAATAAAGACTAAAGATAAGCCCAGCGAAAATTTCCATCACACACTTCTTCACACAGCAAAACATTTTTAAGGTATGTGTAAGGGTTGAGTTGTTGAATATACCAAAATAACCGCTAAGAGCATCATATGGTTTCCATCAAAGATATGTTAATCAATATGTATACATCTTCCACCACAGGAATATTTTTATTATTCTTCGCATAATTCAATATGAACGTAAGCATATTCAGAAACTCGAGAAACATGTTTGAAGAAAGCACAAGGAGAGAATAACCAATCAAAACGTTCGTAAGCCTAGTTGCCAAGTAAGCAACTGATCAGCCAATGACAGGCGTTGTACCCATAAGGTAAAATCGAATAAGCTTTGGAACCAATGAAATGTCGCTATCCATGATAAAGACTATAACCAATCAACGTTAAGCTTATAACTCATCAAAGAATTCCTACTATGTACTAGTTTGTTTATAGTTACCAAAAGCAAAATAAAAGAATAGCTATTGAACAAAAACCAAGTTGACAAATCGTAACATAATAAATAGATTAAATAAAACTATAAATATTCCTTTTTGTCTATCTGGCATTTTCCTCGACTTTAGAAAAAAAATGGTCCCCTCATGATAAAACAAAACTAGGGGGAGGATACAAAGTGCATCCCAAAATGAGGTGTTATCTAAAGTGTAACCCAATCAAAACAACAACGTTGGAGATAATGCAAACTTATCTGTTCTTAACTTTTTTTGAGCTAAGCAAGCTTTTAGTCAAATGTTCATTTCACTGTATACTTGTTAATGTATAAACAAAGTGTTAGATCTAACATTATAGAAACTAATGGTCAAGACATGCGAGATAAATAATGTTAAATTGCTATAGTTTCAACACCAAAAAGCTGTTATTCACAGGCTAGACGGACTTAAAACAAAACATTGAAACTCAAACAGATTACCTGGGTATAACACTTACTAAAATTATCTGGATTGAGAAACAAGCATGAGGGCAATCACCAATTGCTTGTTAGTAAACTACATATTTGATAAGGAACACTATCTAATGTTTAAATAAAGAAGAGGCACACAATGTTCGTTAGGCGTCACTGCATGGAAAGCGTTTGTTAAACTCTTGCAAAATATTAGCCTTTGTCACAGATAGGCGTTTGTTAAGAATGTATTTAATTGCTAATGTTATCTAAACTGTTACGTAAATCACTGTTAATGTTTTTTAAAGACAAAACTATATGACCTATTCATGACAATAGGTACGTTAGCTTGATATATTTTTAATACTAATCAAATAAAGGTTTGTCCTCGATAAGCTTGTCGAATTCTCGCAACAACTGCTGTTTTTGATCTGTTCTAACTAGATACAGATATTTTGCTTTTCGTTTCGCAAATGCCGGCCATTCTAATAAGCTTTCATAACCGACTTCACATAAGGATCTAATTAACAAAATCTCCTCTTTATTATAATTTATCTTGTTATCCGATTTACTCAATAACTTCTCTTCGGACTGTGTTGAAACATTAATAACCGCATAGGTACAGTTTGAACACTTTTATCTTTAAAAGTATGCATATTCGTTTGGATTACGGCTTCAATGTACTCAGTCTTAAACAAAGTTCCTATGAAGCGTTCTTCATGATTTTCAGTCGAAGAAGGTCTTAACGTGTTCTCATTTTGATTCATGTCTTGACTTTGAACAAACTTCTGTTCTGGAGGTTTCGTGTTCATCCCATCCCTATATTTTACATTATTATTTTCATTTTGCATTGTGGAAGTTTTCCTTCTGAAAAAACAGACACGGCTCCAGTGATTTTTTCTGTTGCAATTTATACAAAATGTGTTGTACGTTGGACATTTATTTTTGATATTATGAACCCATCCGCATTTAGTACATTTTTGTTTAAGTGTACCTTGGTGCCGTTTTACATTATCATAGGTTGGATGTGAACTTGATGCACCCGAATGTGTTTTATTTTTTAGCACAATTATATTTTGCTGCAAATTGTTTACATTTACTGGGCTTACGTTAACGTAATGCTCCCAACATAACATGTATAGCGTAGTTTAATGTTAATACAGGTTGAAAAACACTCACAATCGCCAAAACCACACAGGCTAGCTTGCACTTTAATCTGAGCTATAAAATGTAAGATAGATTGATTTTTAAGTTGTCGTAATTTATGTAATGCAGTTCGCTGTATCGTAGTATCCTGGAATTGTATCCAATTTCTGATCTTAGTAAAATATGAAGAAAAAAAATGTTTTATATACTTGAAGCACATGTTTCCCCAAAGCAAAAGGATGTTTTCTTGATAGTACAATCTCGATATTAACCAATATAATAACTTCAATCCATTCTTCAAAAATGTTGAGAACTGTTTCTTGAGGAACATCTTGTTTAATAAGATATCTCATCTAGATTACGTGTTGAATGTAACTTCAAACATATAAGATCACAGTACACTAAGTTCTTGATGTTGCTCATATCTGATGATTTTAGATTCCCACGTTGGGCGCACAGATTCCAGAACGACTGCGCCAACAAATAAATATCCTAGGTCTTATGAAGATGTATCTGACATGGAGCACGAATGTGACTATGGTTAGGTGAGTCTACACATGAAGATGAGAAGGAAGAGAGAAAATAATTTATGGTAATGCCATTTGAAAACCACAAATGATGTACTTTATATTAATGTTACCCAAGAAGACAACTGAATCTATATTTCCCCCGGCCGACCACCCTGACTGTTTTTTTAGGGTTTATCTCAGTTTCACCAGGAGAATGCCGGGATGGCATATGTTTGAATTTAATTTATAAAGCCTTTAGGCAAGTTTGGTTCAGGCCGGGATGGCATCTTAAATAAGGCCTTGGATACTGCCTTCCGCACCCTCTCTTCATCTATTCCGGCCTGAGCCAGAGATGCCTAAAGGCCATGAATCAATATATTATAAATATGTAAACTTCTTGTTGAGCTAGAAGTAGTTCGGTATTGCACAATATTGCATATTGGTGGCTAACACATTTCAAGCATTACATGCATTCCCTTTGTTATACATTTAAAGTTTATGCTAAACAAGAAATCTGAAACCATTTAACTGAATATTAAATGTCACTGTGCAAAAAATTTATTATGAGAGTACTTTCTTTGATTTTTCATTTAAATCCTTTTAAATTTCACATTCGCAGGAAGCTTTATGCAGTAAGAAAGAAAAATGTTTATACAATCTTTCAATGTGCCAAATTTGATGGGAGATATCGGAATGTTCGTTGTAAGGTTCTTCCGAAACTAAGTAAAAATTATTTTTCGATGCAGTTTAGTGTTCAGAAAAACAAGGATCATTTTGTAAACTGAAGAGAACGGCGTGTCTCCTTGGCGTATCTTCTTGTCTGTCTCTTATTGGTTTCTCTTTAATTCCACCGACCAATTACTGGAAGCTATTTTCTTGACGGAGACAACACCAATACTTCCCCATTTCTAGAGGAGACCAAAGGTCAGTGCTAACTCTTAACTTAGCTTCAGTCATAAAGTAACGTGTTGACAAGACGAGACAGGTTTATAGGAACCAATAAAATAACATAGTGAGAAGAAAAAGAAACAGACATCCAGAAGGTTTAAAAATATAATGGTAATATGGCGTTTTCTAGTCTTCTCGTAAAGTCAAGGTTTAAGAAAAAATCTATTGAAAACATAACGATGAAACGGACGTAGTCAAGTGTGCATCAATGTCTTATAGAACTACCTTTCTTTGAAACTCCGTAGGAAGAATAATTACATGGTAGTTTAGAAATAGTGTAATCACTTGTGCTAGACGAAATGAAACTTTCGAAGAATAGTACTGTCAACGTAAAATAATGCATTATAACTCTCCCTGTACTGTAAAGGACATTCAATAAACTCGACTGCTTCTAGTTAATTGCTGGCATGTAAGAATTAAGAACCAAACGTCTTTTGTGATAGATTTCGAAACTAAATAATGCGTACGATGCTTTAAGCTTTCACGACTTTTATTTTAACAATAGAGCTTCCTCCTCCCTGGTTTTCTTCGTGTAAATATTTATAAAAATCTTACTATACTTTTGTTGAAGAAATTGGATAACAAAATGACAATAAGATATTTAAAAATATTACATGACGAAATATGAGAAGGAAATACAATAAAATAGGGCCTAAACATTAATCTCCAGAGTTGTGTGATAAAGAATTGTTATCTACATGGATTTAATTTCTTCTTTACAACACAGCACTCAAACAAAACCGTTTCACAAATTGTTCTTAGATCCAGAAAATAGCTAAGACACAGACAAACTTCGAGGGATGATAATACATAAAAATAGAGAAAGCCTAATTACCGTGATGGAAATTCCGCTGCGTTTCGGAACTACAGGTTTCCGAAAACGAGGAAAATTTACTTTAGAGCTTCATATTTTCCAGTCCCCAAACAGTAGAGTTGATGTGGCATGGTATTGTCAAACAGAAAGATTTTCGCGCTCTTATACAAAGTACGTATTTTTCTATGATACTTCATCACGTGTCGTATACACAGTTTGAAATACTGCGGTGTGTGTTTTTGTATGTTGTTTATCATCACTAGAGGATACCAGACGACGTAGTGCCATTAAAAAAATATTATAACAGGTTGGCAGCACTGAAAAATTGGTGACATCGTGTTTTCACTCCTGATATCCACCATCTTGCCAGAAATATGTTTCCGGAAACGAGATTTACATTCAATGCGTCATTTCAGATTTATTGACAATGTTCATTTACTTTCCATTGCTAGGTGTCGACTCTGAGTTCCAAGTCGGAAATGCTATATCTCAAAAACGAAGCGGAGTTTCACCCATATTCATAGGAATTTATTTACTTGTTTCGATATCAGGAATCACCACCGAAGTTTATTTCCCAAGGTCTTGTTACACCCTGTGAATGTATGTCCAGTTGATGCTTTTAAAATAGAGTGGGCTGAAAAAAATAAATAAATAGAAAGTGTAATTTTGCATTGGGCACAGGCGTCAATACTTGACTTTCGTGGTAGACAAAACGTAGGAGAAAATTGTTTGAAAACCATTAATATTTAGGTCTGCCCCCACCACCTTGAAATATAAAAAATGTAATTTTCAACCGCAAAATATTAGACAGTTATTTGTTTTTAACGAATTGTCTGAAGGCGTTACTTAAGGAAATAACACGTTTCATGCCGTAGTTTAGTCTCAGCAATGCAAAGAAGTAGATTTGGGAATAGAGTATAATGTTTCTGAAACTCATAGTTAGCAATGCTATTGGATTGGTGATTATATAAGCTCCTTCCATACTCTGCTATTCAGAATTTAATATATAAAAGCAGAACATCCCAGAACATACAAGTGGAGGTGGCTGCACTTCGTGTCCCACCGAACCAAACTCTTGGGCGCGAAAATGATAAAAAATATGCTCTGGCTTAGTCGGGTTTAAAATCATTTTTGCTTGAGGACGGATGGAATATTTTTTTCGACATTATAGTGTAAATATGTGGCACCGTAACTACTTTCTTCGGAAACTTTTTCAGCTGTTTCAGTGAAGGTTCATATGTGATACTCTACAGCTTGGATGTGGCAAGAATTTGCAAACTTGCTGGAACTCATATTTCGACACATTTTTTATTCAAGTCCTTTATACTAGCGGCTTTAGTTAGGGGTGGCTTAGACAAGAAAACAGTAATTGAGGAACATGTTCTCATTCAAGAACCTGGAACTATATATGGAGGGCATGTCACCCCTAACATATAGAGTCATTATTAAAGATATAAAAAAGTATTGAAGATTTTCTAGCGAAGAAAGAAGTGGATTTGTCTCATCTTGTGGCTGTTGAATGCGATGGTACGGTAGTTGACCGCACCAGTGGCTGATATTCTTATTAATGAGCTAAATTCCTGACCCGCTTCCCTTTTTTAGATTTTCGTTCCAGTTTAGTTCGCAATTAAAACGCAACCTACAGTACATATAGGTTTGGCGCAATATATTTTCGGCTCATAATAAAAAAGGCACTCTTCCTTGTTCTTAAAGTGAAAGCTATTTTGAACAATGTTATTCAGAAAATTACTACTTTGGACATGAAAAATGTATGAGCCATGTTTTTGATAAGAGGGAACCTGTGAGAGCTGAAATTGGGACATTCCATGTGAAATCAACACACTTTTAAGCAAAATTCTACATCGCCTTCTCAGATTTATATGATTTTTTGTTTATTCCTAGCACCAGTTGAGAATATTATTATTATTTTAGATTTTTTGAGGCACTGGTTTTTGTTCTATGAAAGTTCAAAACGTCAAATGTTCCGTGTTTTTAGTTTACAAAATTACTTATTACTCAGCAATGGTTGGTACTAGAGAGCTCGGAGAGGGCTCATTTGAAAGCTCTTATAATAAGCTTTTATTTGATATGATACTTGACAGGGTTGCACAAAATTTAGCATCCCTAAAATTATTAAATTTGATTTTCTCAAAATCATACATCTCCATTTTTTTTAAATTCTTATATGTTGGTCATACCTCCCTACAGATACAATGAAAATTGTAATTTGGGACGATAATGGGGTCGTAAGATAGAAAATATTATCATTATATGCCTGGGGAAGAAAAGGCATTAGCGGTCCACACTAAGTTAAAAAAACCTTTGGTATTTTGGGTCATTTTAATAATTAATAACTTCGGCCCGTCTCGAGCTGTTAAGTTTCTAAAATCCACAAATACCCGTGCCCTAGTCGGGATTCGAACCAGGAACCCTGACGATTCAAACCGAGCGACTACCAAGGTTGGCTTCGTATTAAGAATTTGGATTATTTATGGCCTTTAGCGTTAGGCATCTATGGTTCAGGATGGGATAGGGAAGGGAAAGGATGCAGTAAGAAGCCGGCCAGAGCTTAAGTTAAATGTACTAACAAGATATTTGCCTGATGCAACTGACGAGAAACAAAAGGTCCACAATAAGAATATTATTTATTATTGGAACCGGGTACCTCGATCTTGGAACCGGAACCAGGATTAGTGTCCTGGTATTTGATGAGAATTCGGATCTGATACTTGGAACCGGATGCTCGGATCTGAATCCTGAAACTGGGTACCAGGTTCCGGGATACGAATACCCGGTTCCAAGAACCAGATACGAGTCCTCAGTTTCTATTTCCAAGATACGAATTCGGGTCTCGGTTCCAATATTACGTGCTTAAACAGGATCCATGTGTTCATCCATATTATACACCAGTGCATAATAAAATAAACTTAATGTGGAACTAGGGTTTTCCTCAGTCACATCAGGAAAATATCGGGTTTGTACCTTGAACTTAAGCTCTGACCAATTTTTCACTGCATCCTTTCCCCTACCATCCCAGATTGCAAATTCTCACTAGTCGACTTTGACACACACAAACTGTGGAGTATCACATGCAAACCGTCACTGAAGCAGATGGAAAAGTTTCCAAGGAAGAAAGTAGACACGGTGTCATAATATTTACACTAGAAATTCGAGGAAGTATTCCGTCCTTCTAAATCAAAAATGAATTTTAAATCGACTAGACGAGAGCATAATTTTTGTGTGTCCTGGGTTGTTCTGCTTTTATACAGTATATTAAATTCTGAATAGCAGAGCACGGAAAGAGCTGTATATAATCACCTACCCAATGGCATTGCTAAATATGCATTTCTCGAAACACTATACTCCATTCCCATACCTACTTCTTTGCGTTGCTGAGACTAAACTACGGCATGAAACGTGTTATTTCCTTAAGTAACGCCTTCAGACAATTCGTTAAAAAATAACTGTCTAATATTTGGGGGCTGAAAATTACATTTTTTTAAAAATATTTCAGGGTTGTGGGGGCAGTCCTAAATATCAATGATTTTAAAAAAAAATCCTACGTTTTGTCTACCTCGAAAGGCAGATATTGGACGCTTGTGCCCAATGCTAAATTAGACTTTCGATTTTTTGGCCTATTACACAAATCTACATTCCGTCATCGATTTCTACCAAATTTTGCATACGTTTTCCTCAGGTCCCGAAACAGGTTATAGAGATATTTTGATCACCGAAAGGAACCGTAAGGCCAACTAATTACAAATAACAATAATAACTTAATTTTATTAACTAAAATTTGAAGAAAATGTAATACGTAAAATATGGGTAATTGCGAATAATAATAATAGTAGTAGTAGATGTTGAAGTAGTTGTATTAGTAGTAGTTGTTGTAGTAGTCGTTGTAGATGTAGCAGTAGTATTAGTTCTAGTAGTTTTGTTGTTGTTATTGTTGTAGATGTAGTAGTGGCTGTAGGTAGTAGTAGTTGTAGCAGGGACGGTAAAATCAGCTAGTTTATATACATTTAGCAAGTGTTCTGTTTATTTGTTCTGAATAAGGGAGAATTTCATTGCCCACTTGGATGACGGTGATTACGTATGCCATCTTTACTCATGCGGAAAGTCGTCTTATTGATGCTTAGTTTGATCCAGCTTTAACTTCTGGGAATTACCCCACAGAATTTCTGGGAATCGCCTACTTTCTTTGAGGAATCCCTTACTCACCCATTGCACAAATTTCCAAGGAGAAGGGAAGTTTCTCGTAGATGTGCTGGAACCTTGAAGGCTTTAAGGTCAAGGAAAAGCAAAGGTGCATATGATAACCTTACCAGAGAAGTGTTTTGACATCTTGTGATCTGTTCAACTCTGAAAGTCTGAGCAAGAAATAATCATTTTCGAAATTTAACTCCTAGCATTTTGAATAGGAGCAACATATCGATCCCGGAGTTATTCTATTATTTTTTTTTCATCAAGTACTCCCAAGCGATGTATCACTCGATTCAACCCCATTTGAAATATTTTAGTTTCTCGCCACGTATTCCTCTTGAGGATCAGAGGTGGAATTATTTTAGCCAAAAATGCTAGCTTCTATATAATGGAATATATCGTAGCCTTGGAACCAGAAGGTACTATGTCCACTTTTTGGCAAAATGGAGTTAACACTGCGGTCAAAAACCTTGTATTGAAGGGCATCAACCCCAAAAATAACATCTCACAAAACGACTTCCAAGTGGCTAGAAATTTTAGAAATGTAATGAATTTATATAGACTTTAAATGGAACTTCAAGCATTAAAACTATTTTTTTTTTCTCAAAAGTATCTTCTGCTTCCAAGGGCACAATATGTTTCAGTATTTTCTCATATTTTAGTTCGTTCCAGAGATACAGGGTTAGAAACAGAATTGAACAAAATACTTGGAGAGATTATACATTAAAAATAAAAAAGTGCCTTAGTTACCCCGGTGCAAATTCCGTAGTGTTTCAGATCTACAGGTTGCCGAAAGCGCGGGAGTACCACTGACAATAGAACTGATGTGGTATGGTACCGTCAAGGCTGACCTATCCAAAAATGAATATTCCAGCATTCTGTACGAGTGTGCAAAGGATTCCTCAAAGGAAGTATGCGATTCCCATAAATTTTCTGAAGTAAAGATGGTTGTTGTGCTGTGATCTGAGATAGTGGCTTTTCCCAGTCGCTAGTTGTCAACACTTGTTGTTTATTCTCTGTTGTGAGTTGGTAACGATGATACAAACAAGTGATCTCTTGCATTTGTTTTTATATACTTCTTCATGTGTACTTTGTTGCGGATCCCTATTGGATATGTACGTTTTACTGATGAGGATATGCACGTTTTACCTTTACGTTTTATGATTATAGTACACATATTCTCAACATGTCCAGCTACTTTGGGAACTCTACAGATTCAGCTAAGTGTATTGCATATGTGTTGTATAATGTATATCAAATCTTGTCGATACAATTTACTATTTTGCAGAAGCTACCTTGATGCAATAGAACCTACGGTTAACTGCTGTAATTGCTAAACCTACATGGTTGAAACTAATAAATCTTCATTGGTTTCCAGGATATATGTTTACGTTATTACTGTGTTACGTATAAAATTAGGTATATTGTTCTGTTGCACTTTAGATACTACCCTTGGTGGTAAATCTATTTCTGTTCGTCAGTTGCTTGTACATAGATAGAATTACTTATTTGTTACTACTTCTTACTATATATTTTGCTCTTTTAATCAAGAATTACAGCAGGTTAAAAAAGGATCATGAATGGGATTACTTTCAATCAAGTCACAATAATTCGTTTCCGGCAAATAGGTAACCCAGGCAGATTCTAAATGCCGAACCATTTTATAACGTATGTTCATGGTTGCATAAAGAAATGGGTTAAGAATTACACATTAACGAACATGTTATTTGTTATTACGAAAGAAAACGTTCTTGCCGGTTGGATGTCATCTTTACTCATACGGAAAGTCGTCTTATTCTTGTTCATTTAGTTTTTTCCTTTACTTCAGAGAATTTCTGGGATTCCTCTACTTTCTTTAGGGAATCGCTTAGGTATCATTGCATAATTTTGGAATCTGTTTTTTTTTTGAAAAAGTAGGTTTCAAGTATTTGAGAATGCCATGCCGCATCAAGTCCACTTTTGGTGATATTTAAAATATGAAGCTTTACAATTTATTTTCCCATGCTTTGGCAGCCTGTACCTCCAAAACGCAGCGGAATTTTTTTTCACCACGATGACTAT
>JAGDQP010018855.1:0-10783 GCA_022664845.1 Lepisma saccharinum
CTAACCACTACTGGATGAAGGCCTCCCCCTTTTCTTTCCACATATCTCGGTCTGCCGCTATCCTCATCCATGTAGCTCCTGAAAAACGCTTGATTTCATCTACCCATCTTGCGTTTGAACGTCGTCTCGGTCGTTTCTTTTCTCTAGGAATCCATTTGTCGTCGACCTTCCATCTGTTCGTATAGATAAACAGAAGTCCTGACTGACATATCAACGCCGAGGCCAAACGATTTAAGCTGGAAACATGGAATTTATACAGTACGTAGGTTTCATGACGTAAGGTACCAGCATCCTTACTTTCATGACGTCCTTAATTTCTAAGGAAATATTTTCGGAAATTCTGTTTCGAAAGGGGTGAAATGGAGTTGCAATTATTTTAATATTCAATACCCACAATTTGGTATTTACGCTTTCCTTTTAAAATAATTAGACACGTGTTTCACCGTTTTTTTTATATTGGTCCAAGGAGGGGAGAAAGTAGAAAGATTTTAAATCTATATGGGAATAATAAGTAATAGAAGAAGAAAAACCTGTACCAATTCCTTAAATCGACGCGAGCTAAGCTGCTGGCAACAGCTAGTGTTATATAAAAACAGTTTGCGACAAATTCTGCATGAGAGTAACAGTATTTTTTCTTGTATTAGTAACATTAGTGATGGAAAGGAAGTATGAAAACTATTGTTTGTGGTTCTGAGTTCCCATTTGCACACTACAGTTTTATGATGAATTGTTTCATCTACTTCTAGCAACTACGCTCATGTCCATAAGTTCTGTGGATCATGTATCAAATTCCAATACCTTTTGAAAAGATGAACTAATTCCTTATAAATTATAATTGAAACATATTTCCTGATGTCGATTTTCCAACTGTCAATATGTGAGAGAAAGATTCTATTACAATTGAACGATGCTCAAATTTCATTGGACCCGCTGATGTTTTACTCTTGCCCATCTTACATTTATAATTAAATAAAGGTGTAGTGAAAACATTAACTTGCCAGCATCCACATAATCCTCACTATCACCCGTTACAACCACGAACCACATACGACAAAATTCTGGAGGAGAAAAAGCGGCTTTGCTTGCATTAACTTCATATCATAAAAAAAAAGAAGTTTGAAGTCAGGGACTCGAAAGCGCAAGCTACTCTGAACAAGAAGCTTTTCCCAGAAGTTCCAAGTGAAACGAAACCTAACTTGAGGAAAACAGGTGAAGAAACTATGTTCCAGCACTTCCAATGCCGATTCCGATGGCGAAATGCAGCTGACTGATAAGTGTGATTCTGGTTTCATCACAATGATGTAGAGTGTTTATTCTGCATTGGACACTCATGGAGAGACGTGGGTACAGTGCATTTTGTGTCATCGGTGGTTTCACGAAGAGTGTGGTGGAGATGAAAATCCATTCTTATGTTCCAAACAAACGTAAGCGAAAGTGTTACTATACTGTTAACAGTGTATTGTAAATTAAAATAAGAATTTGAGTTTTAGAATGTAAATGTTTGTTCTCTATCACTTATATAAAGGCATCAAATTATAAATTATGTGAAATAAAAATAAAACAATTCCCTGTATTATTTAGTTGCAGAACCCAAAATGTTAGATTTTAGATTTAATTAGTAGTCTAGCTTGTGTAACTGTACATCTTTTATAAAAGCATGTTGAAGCGCCTAATCCTTAAATTTGAGAAACGTTCATATTCCAAAGCAATTGCCTTTATTCGGAATTTCAGTTGACTTAAAACATTAACTTTTATACTTTTCTCATTTTACCGTAAGTAATTTGATGAAAATCTAGGTACTTCTTATTTGGAACCTTTTAGAAAATTACTTAATTTTGTACTTTTCCATGTTTACGTTAAAAAACCTGAATATGTATTTCATTTAATTTTAGTTGATGTATTTTGTAAATCGAATAAATAAATGATACAACGTCAGCGAACAAATTCCTACCAACCACGCATTTATAAACAGTTAGAAATAAGTGCCTCTTATTTGGCTACTTTATCTTATACGTGGGTGTGTTAATATATAAAATCTTACATTCTTGATCTGAGGGAAATGCTTTGCTCTTATGGCAACCGTTTTTTTCGCACATTACAATAGTGACTGCAATTTAACAACTATATTCTTAATCAGGAGAGGAATTTAGGCAGAACAATTTATAAATGTAACCAAAGGTCAAGGTATAAATGAAACAATGGAATTACACATGATCTTATTTATTGATTTATTGAACACAACAGGTTAATGACCTAATTGTGGTGTTCAACGTACATTAATTCGTGTCATCTTAGACATTTTCAGAGCGTCTTAATTACGAATGCACTTGTTATGCATTTATAATTTCAATGTTCAATTTTCTTGAACAAATAGGGGTGCGGAACTTCAATTTGGGAGTGCACTCGCACCCCTTCGCACCTTCCTAAAGACGCCCCTGGTTCGGTGTTTTTCACTGCACCCGCGATTCGCATGAGCTCTCCTTAGACGTCACCCAGTTCAGAATAATACTCCCGCGAGAACCTCGTCACATATCATAATTCATATATGTGACAGATATAGGCATAGTGCCAGTTTGACTGTTAAAATAAAAATATAAAGTTCCCGGAATACTTTTCTCTGTGGGCTATATACGTTACTTTCTAGTGTTGCCAACGAGACGAGATTTAGGCTGTCTCGTCTCGAAAATGTCTTGTCCAGAGAGTGTCTCGTCTCGAAAAGATGTGTATTTTATATTACGAGAGCTCTATCTCGTCTCGTTTTCTATAGCCATTTCTCTGTCTCGCCTCGTCTCGTGACAACACTACTACTTTCGACATACGTTACGATTAGTATGTTTTGTTAAAACGCAGCAAAATCTCTCTCAACCATATTATTGATATTTTTATGATATTATTGTATGAATTACTAATTATGCATGTAAATACGTTAAAGCATACAAGCATGTCAAAACAAGACATAATTTATAGGAAAAAATTATGTAAAACAGAGATGCATATGTTTTCCTCAGTCACACCAGGCTAATGTCGGGATGGCATTTTTAAACTACGTCTTGTACGACTCATTACTACATTCTGTACCCTACCCCATCTTGGCTTACGAAATATTCAATGGAAGAATAAAATAGTAAGGCTCGCAAATACTGTGAGAAGAAGAAACGAATACCATAATCTGAATGCATATTTGTGCCATTTCTGACTCTTTTGTTTCTTATTTAATTGAGCTAGGGACATTAAAGTACAACACTGACAGGCGAGAAAACAATGGTTAATATCTAACCATCATTGTACAGCACTGCGGATTCTGTAAGCACTTGCTACGGGTGCCAATACGATAAACCGACATTGCGTGTAATGAACATTTTTCACATTCTCACAAACGTTAATTAGACACCCCAGTGGTTGGTTCAAAATATAGTGTAAGTTTGAGTAGATTCTTTCGTGAATCAGAATATGCGTTTAGTGATTGGTAACTATCACTTTGGAAACAGTTCAAGCAGACTCGAAATGTTGGCAATAAAATCCTAATTTAACTTTTACCTCACTGCATACTCCTAATATGCTTTCCGTTTCATAACCAATTGTTCGCTGTTCCTATCATTCTTTATAAAATGTACAAAAAAAAACGCACAACTTCCCGTCCTCTCAAGGCCACTGTAATAGCTCTTTATTTATTGTCACGTAACTCGTTACAGGCTCTCGCAACAGATGGATGGAAACGTAACCACGTAATTGGGACTCTGCACTCTGCAGTTTCCCCCGTAGGTAAGCGAACGGTCATTCAGTACTAAACGTGACAGTGAAAGCATTACTACACTGGGGAACACATACATACATATAACATATTGATTTACGATAGTTAGTTACACAATAGGTGAGTACATACAATGTAACTGTTTAAAGTATTTTGTGGTGTGAATATATTCAAATGTATAATAAAGACATAAGAGCTGTCATTGACCACCTTAGCTTACAAAACATAAGGTATCTTCAAGTCAGCTGGGATTTTTTGCGGAAGAATAGACCTGGAGACCCTGCAATGGGAGGGAACCCGAGATTATTCACGCGAAGCAGGAAGTCTTGAGTTCCCGTTGGCTCGAACTATTTTTGAAACAAGAATAAAATAAGCAATTAGAGTACAAGAACTATGTTAGTTTACCTAATGCAACTTAAAAATGATGTTTAATGTCATCGACTTAAGCAAACCACAAGAAAAAGGAAGTCGTCAAATAAGCATGATGACGTTGATTTACAGAACAAAATCGATGTTCTCTGAAGCAAAAGAATTCGATTTTCGTTTCCGAACACCTTCTCAAACAATTCGACTTTTAAAACCAATAGATTATGTTTTGGGAAATTATTCGACTGTTATTGACGCAACGTTCGTATTGCCCTACATACATACAACGAGAATAATAATAAAAATGGAATTTTTGCGTAGTATGCAGTAGCTATATATTTGAAGAGAAGGGTAGAATGCCAGTTTTTTAAATGAGTTTGCAATTGTAACAAGTACTACACAATGCTAGTTCAAATCCAAAAGTGCAAATAATTCGCAAATAATAGCGGTTTTTAGAATAGAATTATTCCAGGTTCAATAGGGGACAACCGAAGGGCATTTTGGTAGGTACGTAATTGGAGCATACGTATATTTCTTTGTATTTAAAATCAATAATGCAGGGACATTCTTGATACCATCTGTAATATACATATCACACAAGGAATGTCTTCTTCAATTTATATTGCAATCAGAAAATATACAGTTCCGTACGGGACACAAAAAGTTATCCGCATTACACATCTATGTACATAGTACTGAAATTCTTTAAATTTATGGCACTTACATGTCTGAATTTTGTAAATCAACTACATGAGTAGTTACATGGTTTTGGAATGTTACTTATATTACTTAAGCAAAGCGATAATAGGAATAAATATATAAGAAAAAGTTAAAAGCTCAAGTTCCGTACGGTAATCGTGTGAATTTGCAGTTAATTTTAAAGATGTTTTTCAATTGCATAAACTTCAAACCAAAAATACATAAGACATATTTGTATTAGAGTGTAAAACCTAATACATTTTTGTTTAGAATATTGAAGTAATATATATTTGTAAAAGCTATTATAATTAGGAACAATGTAAAGAAAAATTAAATTATCTCTCGACATTACCTGATTAATTACTTTCAAACCTTCAACAATTATAACTAAAAAAGTGTCACGTTCATCTGGCGTAAATAAAAAAAAAACTATAAATATATTCGAGACACATTACTAAATTGAAACGACTTTTGTGTAAAATGTTGAATTATTTTACATTTTTAGATCTAGAGCCTAATGTTAAATTAAAAATAACGTCCTCTACAGTTTCGAAGGTAAAATAAGTTTGTAATAGCAATATTTTTAACAGTCTCTGTCCGTTTATAACAATCTTTGGCTGACTGGATATTACTTCCGAAATTTGATCAATGCGATCTAAAGATAACTTTTATCTGGCGTAAATAAAGTCAGGTCTTTTGAAACTTCTTTATAGAACATTATTGCAAGTTCCCAAATTGTAACATCACTTCTGCACAATCCACAGCAATTACTGCTCACTTAAAATTGCTACCACGAGAAGAGGGCTAGGCATTATCTTTCCGCTATCGCGTGGGTGGTTATATCCTCTGTCAGGCAAGCCTTTCTTCTGAGTCTAACTCCTTAGAAGAATCGGGGTAAGCTTCAGAATATGAAACACATTCTGAAGGGATGACTGAATAGTGAATATTTACACCGACATATTTTGTCTAAATGACAAAATATGTCGGTGTAAATATTCACTATTCAGACTTTGCTGTTCTTGCAACAAGAATACTCGAATGATCATACGGCAGAAAATTGTACAATTTCTGGATCTGTATGATAGATTTGCCATTCATTAATCTAAGTTTCATTCTGAATGGGCTCTTCAAACAGTATTTCCCCTTCAGGAATGTAAAATATGGTTTTTGCTTGATTCTGTGATTTAGAACATTTATAGAAATCTCTTGCGCAACTGACGTGAGATCTTCTAGCTCAGATGTGGTCATGTGGACGAAAACTTTGATATGAGTAGCTAGTATTTGTTACTCATATTTCCTCTTATTAATTCTTTCCTCCTCCCTTTTTCTTTCAATTAAGTCTCGACCATTTCTAAGTTTTTCTCTTTTCTATCTTCTGATGTCTTGTAATTGTTTCCTCTCTTTCTCTTTATATCAGTTACCCTTATACAGCTCTTAGTTTTTCAAAATATATTTTCATTTTAGTTTTATTATTCGTTATTTGCAACAAAAACTATGAGAATATTTTGTTAGTTTATTAGGCCTACATATACGCATTAATTATACGCATTAATACATAACGAACAACGATTTAAATTACATTTGATCACTTACAAAATACCATACGGCCAATGTTTAGAAACCGTACGGAACCAATGTTTAGAAACAACTAAACATATTACAGGAAGATCAACACCTGGAATGTCTAAAGACAGTTATTTACTCAACTTTTGTGGAGCTCGGTGTCTTTATATACCTTCTCTTGATGTAAAAAACTTAATGCATAATTCTGGGCCTGTACCGAAATTGCGCAAATTTTGACTTTATTATCTGCTGACACAGAGAAAACCTTAATGAGTCGGTGAGAAAATTGGAAATTACGCGAAAAAAAAAGTTGTACAACGTTGCCATAATTACTATAAACATTTCAACTAATAAAAACAGTCATCTAGAATGCAAGTCGCTACTAGGTCAAAAAAGTATATTTTCGTTGAAACTAGTTCTGGAGAAAAATATAAAGTTATGGATGACAATAGCATGTTCAGTTATCGCTGTTATATGTTTGTGTACACTGTACAGTTACACACATACAATACACATTTTTTTTTTCAAGAAGATTATGGGTGTCTTATTATACGTAAAGCAGCATCCTTTAGCTTAACAATTGAGCACTAGTATCCTGAAGTATCAGAAAATGCTCTTTCCCTTCCAATGTTGTCCGTATTGCGAGACCTATTAAAGAACGGACTTACGAAATTTTGGCCCCGGTAATTTGGCACAGTTTTTCTCAAGTACGAAATTTGACCCCGGAAATTCTGGCCAGCTAGGCAGTGTACCTAAGTGTGTAGATACAGGGTACCGATCAATGTATCTTGTGTACATTTTAGGTACAGTACAAGATGTTACCCAAGTGAGATCTGAGTAAAACTTGTTAGTCAAATTTCAGTAGTGTTGCTTACGAGACAATTCTAGTATGTCGTTTCGTCTCGTCTCGTGTTTCTTCTGGCCTTCGAGACGAGACGAGCCTCAAGTCTGCAAATAAGATATTTTAAACATTTAGTGAATATCAGCAAATTTTGATATCAAAATATAAGGATACGTAAGAATATACATTTTTGCACCGAAGAATTGGTGAGAGAGCTAACTAACTCTATGGCTTATGGAACTTGCAAGTTCATCGCCTCAGTAACAATATTGTCCTCCCAACGACGTCTCGGTCTCCCCAATGACCTCCTTCCACCCGGCCTTCCAACCAGGATAAAATATAATCTTCGTTTTTCCACCCTCCGAGCTACATGGCCTGCCCACCTTAGTCGTTGTGATTTCATTATTTTTACAACATCTGGTGAATCGTACAGTCCGTGAAGTTCTTCATTATGCAGTCTCCTCCACTCTCCAGTCATCTCGTCATTGGCGAGAGAACACATTCAAAAATGGAGAATGTGTCATATCCCCCTCTATACAGTATTCCCCTTCTGGTAATGGAGCTGCGTTCTGATTGGTCAGATAGAGCTAATTAAAAATTAACTTTATTTGTAAACAGTACAGAGATGTCGGGCAACAAATGGATAAGAAACATTTCATAGGCATTACAATAGTCAATTTTACTTTTAAGCTCCGATGTGCATATGGTGATTTCTGTTTTGCTTTAGATCCAAACGGAAACTACCATGAAAATAGCATCGATAATGAAAGAAATTTCAAATGCTCAAAGATTGGCAGAAGTCAAAAGGAACGAGTTCATCATGAAGAAATACCCTGAGTTTAAAAATTCCCAAATAAACCATGAAGAAGCACGTATTAAATTTTAAAAATCTATCAGGGTTAAATTTCAAGGATTCAAGTTGTAAATGTGGCATGTTTTGTACATATACTTTGTTTTGTAAATATTAGAATAAAATATAGGTAGATCTCACAAAAGAATGTCGTTTATACATTTTATTCCGGTGCAAAGTTCCATCTATTTACTGAATCCTGTTGTTGGCAAGTCGCAGTAGAAATTTGCGCAAATTGATCACTCCTGCTTCTCATCCATAAAGAGTATAGAGATTATCAGTGATCTAACCTTTCGAAAAATTTGCGCAATTTCGTTGCACCGAATTCTGGTTTCATACGGGACACGCGAACACTTCAGTTTTTAACATGAAATAATGCAAGATAATGGTTACGAACTTGCAAAATCTGTCATAATGTGCTACTAACAGAAGAGCAAACATGCAGCACATAAACAGAAAGACAAAGAGAACTGAACAACAGGTGTGATAAAATTCGAAGGCATTAATATTTGCTGTTCGATATGATTGGCACGGCACTCTGGGTTCTTGTTAAAATAAGTTAATTCCGGGAAATGTTTGCATTTTCACATTAATACCAAGAAAATTCAGGTTTGAAAAGAACGGTTGATAGCAAAATCAAGCAAGAACTAATTATATTAATTTTTTACCCTCAGGCTAGTTTTTTCTGGAATAGATCAATATTAAAGCATGGGAGTAAATGGAAGAATTAGACTTTATACTGCGTATTACGAGAAATCACATTTCTTGGACATACCGGCTCCTTTTCCTCTATACTGTTCATTTTACATATAAATAAATTTGACCTTAGCTTAAATATCTTTAGACCCAGTAATTTTAATTGCCGGATTGGGGAGTAAAAGCTGGGGAAGCGATATTGTGAGCTACGGAAAGTGGCGGGGGAGCAAGGAAACCTAGCTCCGTCACTGAAGGTAGCATAATTCATTGAAATGGAATTCCTGGTTCGTCGAATTCGCATTATTTCGCAAATAACTTGGAGAAAAGTTCATAATTTGTTCTACGGAAGAGAAAGAATATTAATAACTAAAGTTGTTTCAGTACAAGACTGAACAATTCTCATGGAGAAACGGTTGACATATCTGGAACGAAGTGGTGAGTCCACCCAGCCACCTACGCTCTATATCTTACTATGTCGAATGCATAAATTCTTCGCTTAAATTATCGTTTCTTTCGTCATATCACATGCACATACAATAATTGATTGAGCAATTTTTACGTAAATTAAGAAAGAAGGAAGAAGAAAATGAAGGAAAGTAATAACAGGGTTCCACATGAAAGCTTTCTCTGTGTGTGACCCCTCAACCACATCTAGAGATAATTCCAACATGCTTTTCTGTCCTCTCTGTATATCTTCTCCAACAGTTTCCACCAATGCGAACTAGGAAGCCACTTATTTCACATCACCATAATACATGAATAATAGACCTAACTTGGATATTACCAAAAATCTTTAACAATACCCTACATGCTTTCTTAGATCTTTCGCGGCTTTTTTAATCTTTTTTGCAAGTATGTTATAAAAATGAATGCAGGTCTTAATCAAATACATAGAAAGAACTACCAGATACAGTATTTATAAATGATATTTTTTTTTTCAGGAAAATCTCATAAATAGCTACATTATGAGAATTTTCGAAATGAAGCACTGCACGCAAAACATTGCATAAGAAAATATAGCTATAATTGTTATTTGTCATTACTAAAGCCAGGATTTATAGGCACTAAAAATGCGAAATAGGCAGGCAAAAAGGCAATAAAATAGTCAAAATAGACACCAAAAAGCTGGAATAGGATGTCATATTTTTCGTTTTCTCAAATGTTGACACTGATTTTGAAAAAATGAACATATATAATTGTTACTTATGCACTCTGCCTAACAAATTTACTTTGAATGAACTAAACAAATAAAAATGAAAAGTGACTGATTCGTTATTATTAATTTATTTTTATCACCTGTCCCCCCTAACGCTAGACACTATCCCTCCCTCCTGTACTTTTGTCTTATAGCACCTTGAAATGGGTGTTGCGAAAATGCAAAATATGCTAATAAATTGATATATCAAAAAATCATTTCTAAAGATACGAATTAATTCAAAGTGAGAATGTGATACTCTGTACATTCTTATCATTTAGAAAGTATTTGATTGCCTATATCTATTCTACTGTTTCTTTCACAAATTTTGCTTGTTTTGCAGAGGAAAAGAACGGTTTATCCCCTTTAAAGACAATGCGAGTTCATTAATGACAAAAACACATTAATAATAATAATATAAATTATTATATATAATATAATAAAACGGTCTATTAAGTGTAGTTAAATTTATTATAAACAGTCAATGTTTAAATACCATTGCTGTGTATTTATTTCCTCTTTTTTCGTAACTCTTCCTAACTTTGCCAATCTATATGCAGTCACGAACTAAAATAAATGGAGGTTGAAGTTATAAGAAATAGTAGCTTTTTCCTCCAGAAGAATTGTTGCACTGTACGTCTAATAGTGAGACAACCAACATGACAGTACAAATATGCACAAAAATATGGTATGCCAGCATATTCCTGCGTTTGGAGGAAGAAATAAATAGTAGGTGAGCATCATCTATGGAATCAAGAGAGAAATAGACAGAAATCCCTTTCTTGTCGTGTTCAAACACACACACACACACACACACACACA